>JANZXR010066519.1:0-11873 GCA_027575705.1 Erythroxylum echinodendron | reverse complement strand
AATTGTAAGACGATTATAATTTAAATATAATGGAAATATATATTTTTTAAAAAATTTAATACAAAATTTTACCGACGAAACTATGCAATATTTTCATCGGTAATTGTTTACATATGGTACCGACGGAATGTATTTTCCGTCGGTAATATTGATTTATTTATCGACGGACAGTCTTATCGTCGATAAGTTTACCGACTGTATTAGAAACATTCCGATGCTAAATTTACATACGTGTAAGCCACCAGTTGGTAAATTTCGCGACGGAACAAATCAGACGATCGGTAACTTTTCCGTTGATGTTACCGACAGTTTATCGTTTCGGTCGGTAATTTTACCAACGGTATGGACACTGTCCGTTGGTGAATTTAGCTACGGCCGAATCTCTGACATGTTAGATCGTCGGTAATTTGGTATACTGACGGTATATTTGTTTTTTCTGTCGGTAATTTCTGTCTATAATTCACTATTTTCTTGTAGTGTATGTCTTTATTATAATTTAAGGAGCATCAATATGTATGATATAGATCGATTGTGTATACGGCGATTTTGTTTGCTCTATCACCTTATTAATCCCTATTGTTTCTCTTTTGCACAACTATAGTCACTCTTGTGGCTTAATTCAATTTTTTTCAAAAAGAATTGCAATTACAATACAAATTTCACACTTAATGATAATAAAGTAGTTTTTAAAAGTTAAATAAATATATCATATGTTGTTTAGGTCCTTTGATTAAAGTCAAATAGGAATCAAGTTTTTCAACCAATTTAACTAGGATAATATATGAAACAAGGCCGTATGTAATGGTTACAATATATAGTATTCTTACGTTAAACCCCACATATTGATTACAAAATTGGAGAAGCTAACATTATGAAAGTTTGTGATAAGTACTTCCTTTATCTTTAATATGGTATTATAGTTGAATTCCTTTAGACCAGTTCTTTCCCCTCTGAACCTCTTTTTATTCCTCTCTTGCCACGTTTCATATAGAGTGGTAACTAATAAAATTATGACAAGCAACATATCATCTTTAAGAAGTGGGATTATGTATAATTCAACTATGATACACTTATAGTTTATGCTCCCGCAATAGTAGTCGCAAGCCAATTAAACTAATCTCCAATCATCTTTAGCATAGCTGCTTGAAAAAGATAAATGATTTCTTGTTTCCTAATATTGATTGCATAAGTAGCATGTGTTGTTTAGCTCTAAATTGATTTTTAATCTGTCCATTGTGCTTAATCTATTAAGCATTGTTAACCACATGATGAATGACATTCTAGGTATATAACCTTTAAATTAAGTGATCTTATATCAATACACTTTAAGTCCTTATTTCCTTCCTCGAGCTATGCCTTTACCAAATAATTGTATCCTTTATATCTTTATTTGGGTTATAATAAACAGTAACTTCTTTTAGCTCCTCAATGCCTATAAGATAATATGTCATTTCTTTCCTCTAATCAACTCCTTTACTTTAGCTTCTAATATCAACAAGTATCCTAAGTGAAAGATTCTGGGGATGAAGTGCAAAGGGCCTTTCCTGCTCCAGTTGTCAAATTGTAAGCTATTTTGCTTGTCATTTTTAGCGATATTCTTAAATTCCTTACATAAAGTGCTCCTTAGATTGAACATATAATAGAGTGTCCATGATATATTATTCACTCGTTTAACTCTCTAGTAACTTCCATTTCTCATATGGCATGTGTGCATCCATCGAGACCAAAGGTTTTCTTTATATGTTAACAAATTCCAAGTTCTCTTTTTGAAAATGACTTTACTTGAGGAGTCAATGGATTAAATTCCAAGTACCTTTTGATTAATTGTTCTACATAGCTCAACCCAAGTACCTTTACTCCTAAATTCTTCCTCCATTAGAAGTTCCTTAACATTCTTTTAATATCTTTAATTAGCATTTTAGGAAATACTAAGTATAATAACTACTAAGCATACATGTTTGATAGGATTGATTTGATAAGCTATAATCTTCATGTGTAAGTCATATTTTTATTGCACCACTAGTTAATCCTCCTCTCTATCATCTGTAGGAGGCTTATATAGTCTTTATAAGCATGCATCTTAGTGTTTATTGGGACCTATAAATATTTAAAAGGGAATTGATGATGTTTGAATCCTATTTATATGACAGTCCTTTAAGTGATAAGCTTCCATAGAAAGAATTAAGAAGCTTTTTTTAAGGATAATTTTAATACCTGATAGCTTGTTGAATTGTTGGATTGAGTTAATGATTATAGAGATGAACTTTGAATCTACTCCTCAAATACAAGTAAATTATTAACAAAAGCCAAGTTGCAAAGCCTTAGTTTTTCACACTTCTTATGGAATTTGAAGGCTAGATTCTATTCAATAATTGAGATTGCAATTGAGAACGAGTCTTGAAGCAATTGGTAAAGTTACTTCTTTGTGACCAGAAGGTCACAAGCTTGAGTCACAAAAACAACTTTTTTGTAAAAATGCAAAGGGAAAGATACATACAATTGATGTTCCTCCCCTATACCCTCACAAAATAGGGGGCCTTGTGTAATAGAGTTCGTTAACTTTTTTTGTTTGAGATTGTAATTCTTAACAACACCTCTATACATATGAAGAAGAGGTAGGCAGGGAGTGGATCCCCTTGTCTCACTCATCTCTTGACTTGGAACCATTGTGTTTATTGCCTATTTACCAAAACACTATATGAAGCTGTGGTGTCACATTGCTTAATCAAGTTACTATAAGTGGAAAGGAAACCAAAGGATTCAAGGAGTTAAATTTTGAGTGGAAAATATTTCGATTATAGAAATTTTTAATACCCATAATCTTACTTTTAAACCTTTTGCATTTTATTGTATACAATAATTACTAATCTTTAACTTGAAATTATTTCATAACATTAATTATGAATTAACAAGATTTAGCAGAATATAAAATATAAAACTTTTATCAAAATAAAAATATTAGTAAAATGTTTTAAATTTATTTTATTTATCAAAATTTATCATCTTATATTGTAAAAAATTAAGAGTAAGTATAAAAAGTTTATAATAAATTCATATAATTATTTTAATATATCATAAATTAACATGTAGATGTTGGAGTTATGTAAATATAGTGCCCTGAAAAGCAAGTGTATTTACTTGTAACTTAATTTTCTTCCAGTTACTTTTTATAATGAAAATATTTATTATTAATAAAACAAAATAGTTTGGTTTTATATGTATGAGCATAATAAAACTAGTCATAAGGTACTGAGATTCTTTTGTAAGTAATATACATATACATAGAGATGTATAGGAAATATGTATATTATTAGAATCTAAATTAGTTGATTCACAGTTGAATAATCAAGTTGGTCGCTTGACTATGGTTTAGACTGTAGTGTTACGATTTATCTCCATGTAAGTAAAGGAGTTTACTTCAAGGGAATGAGGAGTTTCATATCTTGATAGTAGTTGACTATCGATAATGGCACTATTAAATGAATCTGGAATCATGTATGTTTTAATGAATAATGTAGGCCATTACTTTAGTCTTAAAACATACATTTTAGCATTTGCTTATTATGGACCATAATCTTGATATGTGGTGAACTTATATGTGTTGCATTATAATTCTTGATATGATCATAATGGATTTTTTACAGAATATTAGTCCAGTGTCTGCATGTTGGAATTATTAATTGAAACATGTATCAGGGAACATTCACTCAAATAAAGAGTTTATAATGATATCATCACTTCTAGATGTTTTATGGAGATTGGTGATTAAACTGGCACCAAGAGTTTGATAGACTAGCTACCTATCAAGTGTTAACACTAAGATGAGATCTTGTGTGTTAATCACCATGTAGAGTAAAAAAGTTAATTTTACCCTTTATTGTGTGGATGACTATAATAAGGTTTATAATAGGGTTTGAAATTGGACATCTTATTTGAAATATGTGTTCTCATAATTTTTAGTAATTCAAGAGTTCAACTAATTGTCTTTAGTAGAATGACATTTAGTTAGTAAGCTAGAATTAATTATAATGAGATCAAATTAATTCTGGGCTTATTGGAGCTTGAATTATCTAAGTCCAATAAGATTCCCTATTTGACTTTAAGGAAGGTTATCAAGCAAAGTAAGAAATATAAATGGAGGTTTTGAAGTCCATGATTGAATGTTAGGCTTGCAATAATTAATGGTTAATTAGAAGCCCAAATGAACATTTAGAAATGGGCTAGACTTTGGTTTAATTAGATTAATTAAATGAAAACAAAATTCTTAAAGAAATGGAAGGTGCAATTTCGGTTTTATTAGGGTTAAATGTGAAACGGCACATTTAACATTGAATTACTAAATAAAGATGGTATTTATCATGCTTTATCATCATTAAATGGAGTAATGATCTTACTATTAAATGGTTTAATAGTTGTCTTTTAATGATGGCATGTATTGTAACCTTTTAGCATTCATTTGGTTAAAGATGAAAGAGGTGCATTTGACGGATCATCTTCATTCTTTCATCACTAAAACATAAATTGACATGTCATTTTAGGTTATTGGTCTTTTCATATAGCCATATTAACACATATGAGAAGTCTCATTTAATGGCTTCATTATGTTTGACTAAAGAATGAAGTGATGCATTGGATACTCTTCACTTCTTCTTTCTTTTCATGCATAGCCGAAGTTGACAAGGTGTAAGAGAAGGGTTCTTGCATTTTTTGGACTCTCTCTCCTTTCTTGCATGTGTTAGATGAAATTTGCATGAGAGGTTTCTCATCTTTGGCTTCTTTCTTGTAAGAAAAATCTCCTCCAAATATTTCTCCTCCTTTCCCACCAAAGGATCTTGTTAACCAAGTTGTCCAAGAAGAACAAGTGGTAGATCGGATTGGTTGAGGATACAACAACAAGGAGAGGATATATTGACAAACAAAAGGATCCAAAAACAAGGCTAAAGAAGGAGAGGATAACACAGCGAGGAGTTAAAACTGTAGCAAAAGGAGTCGGTAATATAATCTCCATCTCATTCTTATGATAATTATTTTCCATATACCATATCATGTATAGCTTGGCATGTTGATTTGGTTATCTTGCTTCCACTGTGTTTTGATTTCTAAAAGGTTTTGAAATCTACAGTTTTAGCCAAATCTTGCATGTTTTATTTTCCAATCCAATAATAGATATATAGTAAATTTAATTGGTTAAGTTATTTAAATAATTAAATAACATTTTTCTTATGCTTGTCGTTTACGCATTAGGAGATATTTCAAAGTTGGAGACTTTAAGAAGGAGGGCAAGAATATTAGAATTGGATTATTGGTGGTGATTCCACGCTAGCATCTTTTGCTTCTTACTTTTTTTTCACAATTAAGAGGTCGATGATAAGTGCATTTTTCAAATCATATTAAAGGCTAATAAGTAAGTGGATATATTTTTAACATAGTATAGATTAGTAAATACGAATGTCGATTCCGTGAGAAGTATAAGTTGCAGTAATAATCATTTTTTATTATCTAATCTATTAAAATGGATTATTGACTTCAAAATAATGATCAATGAACTAAACTTATTAACTTAAGATAACAAAACAAAGTAGTGTACAAAAACTAAATAATTAATTAATAAACAAGATTCAAACGTAGAATCTTCCTCAAATCTTTTTATGGACGAATTTATCTTAATTCAATTATTAACACTAGTTTTTTAGATAAGTAGAAATTTTAAAGTTAACTATATTCTTTCTCAAGATGTACAACCCATATCTTTAAGTTGATTGATTGAAGTCTATTTCTAATTAAATCTCCTAAGAATGGATTAACTTGTTCTATGAATTTTCTTGGTAGATTTGACTCCAGCTAAGACAGATGGACCATATTTATAGGATTTTATGCAACTTTTATTATTCATACTATAATCCATTCATACATATGATTTCTCAATTTCTATATATAGAATTTGAAATTGAATCAAAACAGTAGCAAATTTAATTCGAATACAAAAGCAATCATGAATAGTTTATTAAAAAATGTGACTCATTTATTAAAAGATTAAATCCAATCAATAGTTTTATGGTTCATCCCAACTAGATATATTACAATTTATCCATATAAAGACTAAGAAACCAACAATAAAAAAATACAAAACAAAAGAATATGGAGTCCCAGTGTCTATTGTATCAGATCAAGATCCCATATTTACTTTTAGATTTTGGGGCAATCTACAGATAGCATAGGTACAAAGTTAAATTTTAGTACAACGTTTTATCCTCAAACAAATGGACAGAGTGAAATGACTATTCAGATTGTTGAAGACATGGTTAGGGTGTGTGTATTAGGGTTTCAAGGAGCATGGGATGAGTATGTAGCTCTCGTTGAATTTTCATAAAATAATCATTATCATAGTAGTATTGGTATGGCTCCATATGAGACATTATATGATATAAGGTGTCAAGCACCTTCGTATTGGGATGAAGAAGGCCTAAGGAATGTTGAAGGCCCAGAGTTGATTCAAGATACCGTTGGTAAGGTAAGATTTATTTATAATAGGATTAAGGCGGCTCAAGACAGGCAAAAGGGTTATACTGATCAATACTAGAGGGATATGAAGTAATAAGTAGGAGACAAGGTATTTTTGAGAGTGTCACTCCGGTAAGGAACGCTAACTTTTAGTAAAAAGGAAAAGTTAAGCCCTAGGTATATCAGTCCTTATAAGATTACTAAGAGAGGTCCATCGGCTTACAAATTAGCATTAAATGGCTTATATTTATAATGTATTTCATGTTATTATGCTCAAGAGATATCGATCAGATCCAACATTTGTATTACCGGAACAAGAGGATGAGATTGTAAATAGTTTGAGTTATGTAGAGGAACCAGTTAAAATAATTGGATATCAGACTAAACAATTAAGAAATCCTGTAATTCCTTTGGTTAAAGGTTTTTGGAGAAATCATTTGAGACAATACGTTTGAAATTGAGGAGAATATGAGAAAACATTACCCCCATCTATTTGATCAATTAGGTAAGAATTTGGAGAAGAAAATTTCTTAAGGAGGGGAGAATTGTAATAGTTGGTTTTAAAAAATACTGAGGGTTAGAGTGTTAGAATACTGAGTCATTTGAGTTATATCATTATAAAATTAATTTAGTGAATTTAGGATATAATTTTATGAATTCATTCACATGCAAAATATTAGCACACACATATGAATTATAATTAAAAAAAATGAAAAGATTTTATATGACTCAATTGATATGTTTCGGAGTATGAAAGTTTCAAAATGATTATGACATGATTGTGCATTTATAGTTTCTTGTATTTTAGTTTACCAATAAAAAGAATTGATGGATTACCATGAGGAATTTGTAGTTTATTTGTCACAATTTGAAGATTGATGGATTAATATGTACATGTAGCCTAGGAAAAATTTCAAGTAGTAAGACAAGTTGATATGTGGAAATTTAAGATGACTAAGCCTATAAAATGAGTGATAAATGGCTTAGAGAATTAAGTGAAAAATGGATTAGGAAGAGACATTTGGCATTTAAAAAGGAGGATGTGTATCTTACTTAATTACACGACAAGTTTCCTTTAAGAAAGAACACTCATCTTACACCATATGACTTGAGGCATTACATGGTCATCTTCTTTGCCATTTCTGCTATATACTCTCTCCTTCTCGTCCCTCTCATTGCTGAAACCTACCCATAACCCACATCTTTGAGCTTCTACCTTAGTTCTGTACATCACCACCCAAAACCCATGCAAAATCCTTCATAAATATAACTATAGAAGCAGAACATTGTGATATATACTGTTGTTTTTTTTAGTCAAGGTTGAACCATCATACTCCCTCATTGTTCTTAAAATGTTCTTGCATGTGAGGCTAAGCAAGCTTGACATTTAAGGTGGCATTCAAGCTAATCAAGTAAGTGAAATACTAGCCTATTTTGGTATATGTTAGCAAAATTTTTATTAAGGCTAATTAGGGATGGATTGAATGTGGTGTTTGTGTTGAAGATGTGCTAGAAAATGAAGAATGAATGGGTAGTTTTCTATTTTGTTTTTGTATATATGAAAATAGTATTTTATAAGATTTTGTATGGATGATTTAAGTTGGGATTAGGATTTGAAGTATAATTGATGAGGAATTCATGCTAAAGATTGGTGTTGATAAGGTGTTTTCGAATATGGAAAATTAGAGTTGTAGGTGTGTTTCTAAAAAATGACTATTAATGACATAAGTTGGCAGAATTTTGTAAGCCTTAGCTTAACTAATATGGAAGTTAAACTAACTTGAAATAAAGTAACCTTAAAGGACATAAAATCTAGAAAATTTTACGTGTTAATGATGTCTCTAAGCTTGTAAAATTTGTGAAGTGTTGAAGGTAGTTGTAATATCCTGTTTTCCAATACAGAACCCTAGATTTATGTAAATGAGAAATAGTAATGAGAAATTTGGAACTGCATTTCGTGATCATGCATAACATTAGCATACACACAATCACAAATTTGATTTTTTGTGCACATTACAATGACTGTACATGCACTCAATTGACATTTTTTGGGTATGAATAATTTTAAAGTGATTATGATGTGAATAGTAAGTTTTACATCTTGATTTTTGATTTGGTGAGTATAATTATTGATTTAGAATTTTTGTTCAAAATTTGGGAAATTTTCAAAATTTTGGATTTTTTTTACTAGGAAAAATACCAAGTGGCAAGACAAATTGATAAATGGTAGTAGAAATAAATGACACATGGCAATAGAAATAATTGACAGGCGGCTTTAGGATTTATTGAGATGTGGCATAGGAAATTGGGTGACAATTGGTCTGGAAATTAGGAGATAAATGGACTAGTTATTGAAAAAGGCCAAATGGAACCATGGGAAGGTGACAAGTGGCAAGTGACAAGTGTCACTACCACTCACCACTCATCCCTCACAACTCTCTCGTATGAAAGACTATTAATTTATTGTCTTTCATTCTTATTTTTCGATATATGCCTCTTTTCTTCTTCTCCATTCACTTTTCTTACTCTCCACATTCACCTCCTTAATGATTGACATTTAACCTACCCACTTTAAGATCCTTACTATTTCTTTTTCTTTTCACTAAAAGAACCCTCCCATTCCACCTTAAAAGTTGATGATCGTATATGCATGGAGGAGCTACGGTTTCATGGTGATTAAAGAAGTTTTGAGTTAATCAAGTAAATAACATATTGTTCTTTATGTATTGCTCGATAGACATGTTTTTTTATGATAGTTTAAGAGATGAAATGATGATGAAAATGGTGTTGAAAATATATGTAACCTGGATGGAGAATGGGTATCTTCATAGGTTATTTAAATAAAAGCATTTATGATGATCATTAGGGATAGATTGAAGGTGTAAATAGAGTTGATTTTATACTAAATCATGGATGAATAAATGGACATATTCATGTCTTATTTTTGTGTTATAAAAAGTAACAATTCATAAATTATTATAGAGGTATTTTTGAGGTAGAATGATCATTATAATGGTGTTGAAAGTTGATAAATGAAGAGAGGTGTTTATGACCTAATTTTTGTGTATAGAATGAGTGCAGAAATTTTGATGAAGGAATGATATAAATATGTTTTGTTTTGAGTATATGAGAAATGTGATTATAAGTTGTTATTTGGATAAAGTAGAATAGGAGTTAAGGTTTAATAAGGGTGAAAGAAAAGACTAGTAAAATGTTCTTGAAATGAGAAGAATTAAGATGATAAAGAATGATGATGATATGTTCTATTTTTGTATGATTGATAATCCTTAAGTTATGAGTTGTCTTATAAATGGTATTGAGATTAAATTGAGGTAAAAATTATGAGGTTATGAAGTCTAAATGATGAACTATGGAGATGATTTGTTTGTTGTATTATGAAATAGTAAAATCTAGAAAAGTTAGGAATACATGTATGATTGGATTAAGTAAATGAGAATGAAACAATTGAGTAGAGTTTTGTGAGTTTTAATATAATCAATATGGTAGTTAGATTTGTATGAAATGAAGTTGTATAAATTCATATGAATTCTGGAAAAATTGAAGGGTGAATAATGTTTTTAAGTAGGTGAATTTCGTAGAGAATTGGGAAAAAAGGGACAGGGCTATGCGGCTAATTGGATCATGATACGGTGGGCTGGTATCTGATGAGAGACGATAACCCGGAGCAAGTAAATTACATGGGGGCATAATTTGGACATGGAGGGGGTGACAATCCCTATTCCAACACCTATAACCCTGAGTGGAAGAATTACCCAAACTTTTCCTGGTCCAATAACAACAACGAAGGGCAGTTCAGACCGCAAGGACAATCGAGCTTCCAATAGAACAAAAAAAGCTCAATAGATTTGAAGTTGGACAGAATTTTAGATAAGATACAAGGAATGGAGGAAGCACACATGAATCTCAAGAGTAAATCCAAGCAAGTCACAAATAATCACGCTTCATCTATCCATAACTTAGAAGTCCAAATGGGGCAGCTTACGTAAGCAATGTCGACTCGAAATCCTAGAACTCTTCCAAGTAACACCGAATCGAACCCAAAGGAGCGTATCATGGATATAAGTCAGAATCATGACAAGGAGCTAGAAGAAATGGACACAGAAGAAAGTTAAGTAATTAAATACGACCTTCCAAGTAAGATTGTTAGCAAATTGGTGTAATTAACTCGACGGACATTTGCGCACCAATTCTTTGCTAAAAGGGAATTATATGCCAGAAAGGAGAAATCATAAACATTATAAGAAATCGAATACTAAATCGAGGAGGTGAGTGAACCTATACATGCCAATTTAAAATTACAAGAATCCATCACAAAGAGAGGGGAGGAGCAAATGCTGGAAACCGTGCCCAACATAATGAAGAAGGGCAATCTAGGGGACTTTTTCATCCCCTACAGTATCAACAAGATTATCATAGATAGGGCATTTGTAGACTTAGGCGCAAGTATAAATGCGACGCCCTACACTCTTAGTCTTAAATTAGGGTTTCGGGAGCAAGTGCCACAAAGTTTTTGGTTAAGACAGCTGATAGAACTTCACTGAGACCGATGGAGATCATACACGAAGTGCCAGTTAAAGTTAGTAATTTTATCTTTCTCACGAATTTCAATATTTGGGATATCATTGAAGACGAGGATACTCCGATGATTCTTAGACAACTGTTCTTGGCCACTGCGCGCTCAATTATCAATATAGATGGGGGCGAACTAACTCTATGAGTAGGGAAGGAGCAACTGACCTTCAAAGTGACTGTTAGAGAGTACGGAGCTACTTCAACTCCAACGATTCGCAGCAAACCTGAACCTAGAGGAGAATGGGAAGACATTAAGAATCCTGCAAAATTCTTCTAAAAGAAGCGCTCTCAAAGTAGAAGACGAGGTAAAGAAAATTCCAATGAAGGTGGCAGTCGCAATATGTTAACAAACATTCAAACTTTGAGATTAATAACGATGCTACCATTAAATCAATCATTCCAACCATCGTGAGCTTAAAAGGATCCTTGAGCTAATGACGTAAAAGAAGCGCTGCATGGGAGGCAACTATGAAAAAATTAGTTCATGTTTAATTTAGTTAGACTAGTTGAAATTTGTAGTTGGGTTTATTTTAGTTTGCATAAATAAAAGTAAAAAGAGGAATAGGATTTCGAAGTCATGGGGAAGAGTACACAAGCTGTAACACCCCCTCACCATAGGGTACGCACCGGGATGCCTGTAGGTCATTCCGATACATATCCTATGATAAGGGAGCACTATGTGCCATCACTACAATACTCCACATGGAATCATAACAATTGAATAATTAAAACAGTAATTGTAAATCACAAGATTTTTAAAACCAAACTCTTCCTCTTTT
>JANZXR010066508.1:0-39177 GCA_027575705.1 Erythroxylum echinodendron | reverse complement strand
ATTCTTGGTTATTAATGTGTTACCCACGAGCCGTCGAGCTCACACCCCCTTTTCCCTTCCCATCCACAGGCGATGAGAAAGAAAACGATTGAACGTTCCGAAGACAAGGCATCACTCCCAATTTCTTTTGTTTTTGAAGTTATCTTTTTGTAGCAAAGCTTTAGTTGCATTTTTGGAGCAAAAGTCACTATTCATGTAGTTTTATTTATAATTTGAAATTTTGAGACTTTGGTGTATTGGGATAAGAAAATGCTCACTAAAGCTTTGTAAGAATGCATATTATAATAATAATGCAGATTTCATAGTGTTTGTGTTGCAAATTTCCCATAAGGATAGATTTTATATGTACTAATTTTGAGGCAAATTCTGGACTGATGTGGATTGAATTGGAATAAGTAGCCTTCTTGAAAGCTATAGAGGAGTTTCATAGCTTTCCAATGATGCATCATGTACTGTTTTTGGATATGTAGTTGAAAGATGTGGGTTGTTGAAGTTTGGTGCAGGTCCTGTTAAATGGTTTGTGTTTTCTGTGCTTTGAGACAAATTCTGGACTGATATCGATTGTATTGGGTTAAGTAGTCATCTTGAAAGTTATAGGGGATTTTCATAGTTTTCCAATGATGTATCATATGTCATGTTTGGATGTGGGAGATGAAGAATGTGGATTGTTGAAGTTTGGTGCAGGTGCTGTCAAATTGCAAGTTTCTGGACAGAAACTTTGAGTAAATTTTTGACCCTCATAGAGTTTGAAATTGTTCTTAGAGTCTTCATCGAAGTTATGGATTATCTTTTTATCTTTCTGATGATGAAGTATGAGATTTTCGGCCTATGGAGTGCAAAGTTATGATGTTTAGAAATTCTGTTGCTGTTTAAGATATTTTGCAGGCAGTCTCTTTTCAGTGGTTTTTAACTCCCTTAGAGACCAAATTGGTTTTTGCATCCTTCATGGAAGTTGTAGAGCTTCCTTTTAAATTTTTATTGATACCAAATTTACAAATTTCAGAGTTCTGAGTAAGAAGTTATGGATGTTTGAAGATGGACTATCGTTTTGAGGGGCTGGCCTCGCAGTTCATCGCGAACGCGAGTTGCCCACGGTCGCGAGCGCGTGCATCCAGCGTGCACCTCACAATCGTGAGGCGGTCGTGAGAAACGTGCACCTCATGATCTCGAGAGGTCGCGAGCGTGTGCAGGCCTCACGATCAAGAGGCTGTCGCGAGCATGCGTGTCAAGCGCGAGCTTCGCGATCGCGAGGAGGTCGCGAGCGCTTGTTTAGCCGCGCGTCTCGTAGCCGCGAGACATTAGCAGTGCGACGAGGTATAGGTGAAATTTCTGATTTTCTTTTCGGATTCTGACCTCTCTCTGCTCTTTTGGCCATAACATTTTCTTCCGACCTCCGATTGACCTGATTTTTGAAGCTTTGGTTTTCTAAGACATTTTTCTACCTCTCCATATGAATTTATAACTTTTGTTAACATTTTTGAAATTTATGGATTAAATCAAAGTGAAAGGATTGGATATTTTTCTGAACAAACTTCAATCTTTTGGTGATATTTTGATCTGTAGAGCTCCAATTAAGTTGATTTTTTTGTTGCTAAACAAACTAGAGTCATGGAGCTAAAATTTTCCTGAAGGAATCAAAGATCAATTTACGCCCTAAAAATTTCAAATTTCAGGGGTGATTCTGGTATAGTATTTCAGTCTTAGCTTAAGTTTATCCCGGAAGTATTTTGGACAATACTTCCTTATTTCTGAACCAAATTGAGTGTTTTGGTGTCGTTAGAACCTTAAGGCAATGAGAAACAAATATTATGAAGAAGTCTTATTGAAATTCCTTTATGACCTTCCATTAATTTTGATCGGAGGTAAGTGAAATGAGTTTGTTTTGAGGTTTGACATGGTGGGGAATTCCTCCCTTGTGGGATGCGTGACCAGATGTCACATAGGACGTCGGGCACGTAACTCATCGGGGTGGGGTCCTAACAAACCTGAACCACCCTCAACTTTGGCTAAATTTAAACAACAATTAAAATCACCCAGTACTATTCGTGGAAGTTACATACTCAAAATTATCGTTAACCATTTTTGTCCCACGTAACTCCTCACCCATAAGCTCAAGGTAACTGCCTGGTTTGAAAGTTTTCTCCATGGTTTTCCATATATTTCCTTGATGTTTTAAAAGAGGTTTCCATTGGTAAGAAACAGCAACGCTATCCTCCCATAAACTACTTCCCTCATTAAGTCTCATTATTGGTATTTTAGTTGAAAGGTCTTTGTTAAGCGCCACACTTACACAAATACGTTCATGACCCAGCTGCTTCTTCTTAGCCATATTTTCATCAAAGCAAAGAGGTGTTCTGATGAAGATAGTAAAGGCACTCAAACCTTGTTAGGTCCAATACTCTAAGGGAACATTGTAGAAATTAATTCATAGGGAAGATTCTGAAACTTGATAGATTTAAGGTTAAGGCTCGGCTTCTAATTTTGTAAAAATAGTAGTTGATTCCTAACATGCCAATGCCCTTCCTCCAAGATTTTGTGTGCTTAAGAAGCTAAAGTGAAGGAGAATAAAATAGGGTTTTCCTCTGTAAGCAATACATCAGCTAGACCTTTGTTATGCCATATCCATTGAGCCCATCTTTGGATGCTTGAAAAAGGTGGACATTTGTCGAAAAAGAGACTAGCCAGTTTTGCTTCCCAACTACATGCTCCCTCCTTGAGTATTTCAAGGTCTAGAGAGACAATTAGTTTCCTATCTATATCCTTTGAAGATTAAAGCTACGGTTAAAAGCTTGGTGATCTCTAGCAACTTGCTTCTAGCTCTTCTGAGGGTTCAACCCTCGTAGAGGTTTAAAGATGGTGGTAGTTTCCAGTGGTTCAACGGTTGCTTTTGGTGTAATAAGAATGAGGGAGGGTAGAGTTGGGAATTCATCATTTCCAGCATTAGGGAACGCTACATTTTCTGTAGTTAAAGCTAGAAAAGAAAACATAGCTTTGATAGGTTAGAAAGGTTGAAACTGTGATGGTTCAAAGAGGGAAAAGAGGGGTGGCAGGGAAAGGTATAATAGCAGGTGGAACTAAAATATCCCTTGCCCCAAAAAAGACCAGATGAGGAGGAGATGGATGATCAAAAAATTATACAGTGAAGAAGAAGAAGAAGATGATGAAGAGAAATGATTATTCCCCTTGAAGTTATCCAATGCTACATGGAGCACCATACACAGACGAGAGCATTTCTTCTTGTCAGACCTTACCCTACTAAGTTATTGTTATGTTTACATGATATTATTACAAAAATACATTTGGAAGAGTTTTTCGTCTCATGTAAAAGTTTCCAGAGACTTGCATTCTATTATTGGTAGCAAGGAAAGTTTGTTGTACAGCTAGCAATTTGTTAGAACATAATTTAATATGTGTATTTTAGATATTGGTTAGCATTGTTTATATATTTCCCTTTCTTTACTATATAATATTCAAGAAGGGAAAAAGGATTTCTTTCATTCTTGAATCTTTCTCCTTTGAACCTTTTATTCCTTTTAGTTAGTGGATATCATCTTTAGGTATCTTTCATGAAAGTAGTAAAAAATTCTCTTTATCTTTATATAGCCTCTTAAATCACATTAAATTGATATTTTTATAAAATATTATGCCCATAATTAGGTAACATATATGATTCTTAAATCATAAATGAAAATAGTACTTATTGGCATACCTCAACAGTCAGAGAGATACAAGATGAGGCTATATTTGATTGGGATTTTATTAATGGAATGAAACAGAATGTAATATTATTCAATTGTTTAGGAGGAGGGTTTATAACGAGATGGAAGAGGAGAATTTCATATTACTTCTCATTCCATCCTAAACAGTAAAAATAAAAAACCTCCAATTTGGAGGGTTTAGGATGGAATGTAAAATGATAAACAACTTTATACTATATTACTTTAAACCCTTCATTTAAACAATATTTTACTATGTTACATTATGAACCCTTCCATCCCTTCCAAAAAATAATTTTATAATATTACATCCATTTACATTCCATTCCATTATAAACCATTCCATTCCATTCTATTCTAGTCCATTCTATTAAAAACCTTATGTCCAACCGAACATAGCCTAAAGTAGAAACCTACACTAAGACCTAACTAATCTCACTTATTCATGGTTTTTCCTCCGCAGACTTTGGACTTAAATTGCTAAGATTGCTTAATTAATTAACCAATTAGTAATTCAGGGTTTGGAGGCTGCTACACACAACTATTGTCCAATAAAGAGTTGTTCGCAATTAAAATTTGGGTTGAGCTTGATTAACTCTTCCAAGTCCTAAAAAGGAAAAAAGTCTCTCCCTTTGCAACTTTATGCACCAACTCACTCTACAGGCTGGCTTTCTCCTCTATATTCACCTCAGTTAATTATATATCAAATAAAAATAAGTATAAAAGTTTCAACTAACTAAAGCTGTGGCAGAGGCATGAAAGATATGAATATGCTTACTTTTAGTGGTGATTCTGCTTTCAAAGATAATGAAGAGAAGAAAAAGAATGAAAATGACTGTCTTGGTGGTACCCTTGGCCATATGTTTCTTCTTCTGTGTATTATGAATTTAATTCCCTGTAATTCTATGATGAAAATTTCATCACAAACCTATAAATTTATAACATATCTTGTGATGGATGAGACAAAAGAGTTCTATATGTTGGATGCTTTACGCTTATATGTTGTAAAAAAACTTCTATTTTATGCATCCAAGTCTGGTCAAGGGGGCTATACTATAAGAATGTTGTAGAGTGTGCAAAATATGGATATATGTACACACACACACACACACACACACACACACACACAAACACACAGAGGCCCATTTACATGCTATGTTGTGATTATTGTTTTCGTTGACGTAGTTCCTTTATAATTTTCATTTCATGTTTGACTTTTGTTGAAATTTTTGTAGGTCTTGTGAAGTTACTTTGTTACATATTTATAACAAATTTTATGCTATGTGTAACAATTTGGTAGACTAAGAGTTCTATAATCCATCTACAGTAAGCTTTTGTTAAACTTAGCCTAAAAGGAGGTGGTTAAATAGGCAATGACATATATACATTCCTCTCATGGGATAACTGACACAAACAGGATCCCCTCCTATATAGATATACTCGGAGAAATTGCTATAACTTAGGAGTACTGCCACTTAACTAAATGATTTGACTCCATAATCTCTTAGACCCATTGGAATACACCTGCTATAAACTCTTTATATCTTTTTCAAATCCAAAGATATAATTCTAAACTATAGTCCAAATGACGAAAAGGATTATAAGGTAATATGACTTATTTTTCTTGTTATATTTTTATCTGTTATATTTTGGCCACCTAAATGCCCTATGATCTTCTGCTATAAGTTATTGGTTCTCTAGTATTGAAACTAAACCTAAGATTGAAGTAACTATGTAGGAGCTATATAGGTATAATACAATGATTTTAATACTAATTAATTGTAATACTTGGTTTCAACTAATTTCTTTCTTGTTATATTTTTATCTGTTTAATTGTGGTCATATGGTTTGTAAATCTAACATCATTAACATAATTATTGCCCCAACTTACAGGTTATTTACTTATACTGCAACACTTATACTGCATCTTTTGATCTCCTTTAATTTGGGGATGTTCAGTTAGGTTTTTAGGATTTTTTAATCCTTATTATTGTACCTATTGTTTCATTAATGAAAAAGGTATTCCTTTTTAATCAATGAAGTATATTTAGCATAATTACACAGTCTCCCTTATAATTGTTTTGTTAATATTAATATTGACATTGTTAGCTCAAGGTTGATTACTAACGATTTTGATGATAATTCTATAATATTTAGATTTATTTCCTTATATAGGTGATATAATTTTTAAAAGGAAATGATATCATAGGATAAATGTTTCCTTTCTTACTGGAACTTTCTTAATGAACTTACCTTATTAGAAATGATTTTACAACATCCGGAAGTATCTCACTAATTTGAACAATTAGCTTCGAAATTTTTGACAAAGATTTTCTCTTATCATCTGCAGATTGGAAGATTCCAACAGAGATGATATTGAAGATTCATAAAAAGTCAACTAAGAATTAAAATGAAGCAATGAATAATTAAAGAAAATGTATACTTAAGGAAAAGCCACTACATTTGTGAAACACACTCAGATTTGTGAAACACTTCAACATTATCAATATTCTTGAAAGTCATATCTATATCAAACTCCTTGTGCCTTAGAAAGTGAAATCATTCTATTGAGAGAGAATATTAAAGCCTTTATAAATTTTTTGTTGATAGTTTGTAGAGGCTTGTTAAGCGCTACGAGTGTGGAAGGTTGAAGAACCTTGAAAAATATGTAGTTTTGAGCTTGGAGAGGCTCGTGAAAATTTACTGATTGGAGTTTTATAGTGAAATACTCAAGTAAAATACTTGGGGATTGGATATAGGCTTCGATATAAATTGAACTATTATAAATCAATTGTGTCACTCTCTCTCTATATTAACTTTTAAAATTTTCCATTACAGTGTGTGTGTTTAATTTACAAGAAGCACCTTCACTTTTGGAATAGGTTCCTTCTATTTTAATATTACAAGAAGTTTCTTTCATCAACAGGATCCTTTCATTTTTAATGTTAACAGGCTCCTTTTATTTTTCTAAACATTAATAGGCTCCTTTCATTTTTAACAAGCTCCTTTTATTTACAGACTTTTATGTTAAAATTTAGCAAGTTCCTATTGTTTACACGAATTGATAGTAACTTAAAATTTTTAAGTCACACACAATTTACCCCCTCTTGCGTGTGTTTGCTTTATGATTTGGTATTAGAGCGAGGTTTTACATTTATTGTTTTTTACAGGATGTGATAGATCATGGCAAGCAATTTTAGAAGCCTTAAAGGATAATTTGTCTCAAAGCCTCCTTATTTCAATAGAAACAACTATTCTTATTGGAAAGAGAGAATGACCATTTATCTGATCTGTGCACTATCTCCAGAAAAGTATGAAAAGATATCGAACAGTTCTACAACAAAGGAAATGTGGGACAAACTCCAAGTTACTTTTGAAGAAACAAATAAGGTAAAGGCACACAGAATAAGTCTTTTAGTGCATTAATACGAAACTATTTATGTGAAATAGGGAGAAACTATACACGAATTCTTGGAACGTTTCAACAACTTCATCACAGCCTTAACGAGCTTGGGAAAGGTGTATCCTAATAATGAGTTTGTAATAAAGATTCTAAGGTCACTGCCATAGGAATAGAGTCCTAAGGTGCCAACTCAAAAAACTGTAAAGGATTTTGACACTATTTCATTAGACTAGCTAAGAGGAAACTTGATGATCCATGAAGTTGAACCTAGGTGAGATGAAGGATCTTCATACAGAAGAGGAATAATACTAAAAATAGCTGATGAATTAAATCTATCAAATGGTGATGAATGCGACACTGCGTTGTAAATAGATGGAGATGATGAATTCAATTTCATGGTCAGAAAATATGCACGCTTCTACAAAAAGAAGCTAATGAAGAAAAGAGGAGGAAATAAGAAAACCAGAAATAACAAATTCCCATCTAAAGGCAACAGCAGCATTGTCAATTCATAAAATAATCAAATCATACGCTATCACTGTAAGAAGCCTGGACACACAAGACTAGAATGTCCTCTTCTTCAAAAAGATAAAATAGAAAATAGAAAACCCAAAAAGTAGGCTATGACTGCAACCTAGTCAGATGAGGATTTTGAAAATAGAAAACCCAAAAATCAGGCTATGACTGTAACCTAGTTAGATGAGGATTTTGAAAACTTTGAAGAAGAAGAGCATAAAGAAGTCAACAGTGTTTGCTTTATAACTGAATTAGGAGATGATGAGGTATATTATTATGACTTCAATATTGAAATTTATGAATTAAGAGATGCATATCATGAACTTTATAATCAATATAAAAAATTAACAATATAGTATTTCAAAAAGGTTAAGAAGTCCAAAAATAATTATGCATCCTTGATGAATGCGATTAAATCACTAAAATCTGAGAATAAGAATTTGTTGTCCAAAATTATGTCCCTTGAAAATGAAAATAAGAAAAAAGTCTCTGAAAGGAATTCTTAGAACAAAAGGTAAGTCAGTTACAGAATGCATTCCTTGAAAATGATTCTTTTAAGGTAAAACGGTTAGAAGAAAAAGTTGCTTCTCTGGAAAAAGATCTTGCCAATTTTGTTAATGGAATGAACAATTTGGATGCATTACTTGGGAATGGTAAAAATGTTTTTGATAAGATTGGAATAGGATATAATGAAAATAATAATATTAGGCCATACAAGAATTTCTTTGTTAAATCTAGCAGCAGCTATAGTTAAAACAACAGGAACCTGATAAATAGAAAAAATTAAAATAATTCTATTTCTTTTATTTTCTGAAATTATTAAGGTGGACATGGTCACATTAGTCATTCCTATAACTTTCAAAAAATGAAGAAATTATCTTAAATGTATGTTTAGAGATTGAAAGGTCAAACTACTAACCTGAAAGGACCTAGAAAATTTTGGTTACCTAAAATGAGATAATACATTCTGTAGATATGCTTTTGAACAGAGACGAGAGAAAATCAATAGATAGTTGATAGTAGTTGTTCGAGACACATGACAGTTGAAATATCACATTTCAACTATATCGAAAGGAAAGATGGAGGTAATGTTGTCTTTGTCGACAAAAACAAAGCAAAAGTCACTGGAATTGGTAAAATTGGTGACTCTAATTTTGCTTCTATTGATAATGTGCTTCATGTTAATGGTTTGAAACATAACTTGTTAAATGTAAATCAATTTTGTGATAAGAGTTATATAATCACTTTTTATGCATCCCATTTTGAAATTGTTGATAATCTTAACAACAACATTATATTTGTTGGTCCTAGAAATCATAATATATATTGTGCTCAATTAGAAGACATGCCTTCACAGAATGTTAAATATTTTGTTTCACTAGGAAAGGATTCATTTATCTAGTATAGAAGATTTGGCCATGCTAGCATGAACATTCTATCAAAGCTATCTGAAAATGAGTTTGTAAGAGGAATACTGAACTTGAAGTTTGAGAGTAATCAAGTTTACGAAACTTGTTTAAAAGGAAAACAATCAGAAGTATCTTTCCTTATAAAAATTGTTTCTACTAACCAACCGTTTGAGCTTGTACATATGGATTTATTTGTTCCTACTAGGACTCAAAGCTTCGGTGGGAAAAACTATGGTTTTGCTATAATAGATGATTATTCTAGATTTACATGGGTTTATTTTCTATAAAAATAAGGATAATAGTTTTGAAGTTTTTGAGAAGTTTTGCAAAAAATTAAGATTGAAAAAGGGTACTGCATTACATTTATTCAGAGCGATCATAAAGGAGAATTTGATAACAGAAAATTCGAAGATTTCTGTAATAAAAATCGGATAACTCATAATTTTTCATACCGAAGGACTCCTCAGCAAAATGAAGTTGTTGAGAGAAGGAATAGGAATCTTTTTGATATTGCTAGGACAATGCTATGTGAAAGTGGTCTGCCTCATAGTTACTGGACAAAAGCTGTATCTACTACTTGTTACATACTTACTAAGTGCCTTATAAGATATATTCTCAAAAAGACCCCCTATGAATTGTGGAAAGGAAGAAAACCGAATGTTGCTTACTTTTGAGCGTTTAGTTGCAAATGTTTTGTATTAAATAATGGAAAGGAAAATCTTCGAAAATTTGATACGAGATTAGATGAAGTTATTCTTTGAGGTTACAGTACTGCCAACAAAGGATTCAGAGTTTATAATAAAAGAAAAAAGAGGATAGAAGAATCAATATGTGTGTTATATGATGAAGCACTACCCTCGACAATAACAACTATTTAGATGATAAAGAGCATCCTTCAATTTCTAAACATACATCGTAGACTCAAACTACACCTATGGTTTCTTTAATAAGGTCCTTCAGAAGTCAGGATAGAGCAGACTCCTTCATCTCAGCAGGAGCCTACATAACGAAGAAAATCAAGAGAATGGAGAGGTTAGGATACTCAGTACATTCTAAGAGAAACTTTTAAAAGTATAAGAACCAAATCTTCCTTCATAAATAATTATGTTTCTCTTATCTCACAATTAGAACTAAAGACTATTGAAGAGGCTCTTACTGATGAAAATTAAGCTTTAATTATGAGAGACAAACTAAATCAGTTTGATAAAAACAAAGTCTAGAATCTAGTACTTCATCCACAAAATAGGTCAATCATTGGAACTCATTAGGTATTTCAAAACAAACTTGATGAAAACGGTAAGGTGTTAAGAAATAAAGCTAGATTTGTAACCCAAGGTTATAATCAACAAGAAGTTATTGATTTTGATGAAACTTATGCACCTGTTGCTATATTAGAATCGCTTAAAATTTTACTTTCCTTTACATGCTATGGAAAATTTAAATTATTCCAAATGGATGTTAAAGTGCCTTCTTAAATGGATATATTAACGAAGAAGTGTTCGTTATGCAAACATCAAGTTTTGAAGATGAAAACCATCCTGATTACGTGATGAAGTTGACTAAAGCTCTGTATGGTCTAAAGTAAGCCCCTCGAGCATAGTATAAGATGTTAAGTAACTTTCTGCTTAAAAATAACTTTGAAATTGGAAAGGTAGATAAAATCTTATTTAGTAAGGAAAGGGAGAACATTTTACTCATAGTGCAAATATATGTTGATGAAATAATATTTGGCGTTATTAATCAATCCTTTTGTGAAGAATTCTTAACTTTAATGCAAGGGGAGTTTGAAATGAGTGTGATGGGAGAACTATCTTTCTTTCTTAAGTTGCAAATTAGGCAAACAGAAAAAGGAATCTTCATTAGTCAAAACAAATATAAAAAGGAACTCATAAAAAAATATCCTTTTGAAAATGCCAAACCGATGATTACTCCTATATATTCTGGAGCTGAACTTGATAAGGATGAATAAGGGAAGGCTATAAATGAGACAAATTATAGAGAAATGATTGGATCACTGCTATATCTCATAAGCGCAATACCAGATATTATGTTTGATGTGTATCTTTGCTCGCGCTTTTAATCCAAAAGAGAGCCATCTTCAAATAGTCAAGAGGATCTTTCGCTATCTTCGTTGAACTATGGACTTTGGATTATGGTATCTAAAAACTGATTCTTTTAACATAGTTGGCTTTTGTGGTGGAAATTATGCAGGTGATAAAGTTGATGAGAAAAGCATAAGTGCGCACTGTCAATTTCTTGGAAGATGTTTTTCAAAAAAACATTTCTTGGAAAATTTCCAGTTTCTTAGTCTTGCAAGAAACAAAATTGCGTAGTGCTTTTGACAACTAAAGTAGAATATATAGTAGCTACCAGTTGTTGCGCTCAAATCTTATAGACGAAATGTCAACTCCAGGATTTTTCTGTACACTTTGATTATATTCCTATACTATGTGACAATACAAGTGCAATATGTCTCTATAAAATTCTTGTGCATCATTCTATAACTAAGCATATAAAAATCAAACATCACTTTCTTAGAAATCATGTATTAGAAAGGACCATAGATCTTTTGAATGTTAAAATTGAAAATCAAGTAGCTGATATTTTTACTAAGCTACTCTCTGAAGATAGATTTTGTGTGTTAAGAAAAGAGCTTGACAAGTGCAGATTATCTGATATTAACCCTGTATGAAAACTCTATGCTACTTCTCTTTGCAGATATTAGCAGGCTCTTTCTAATGTAATATTTTATGGAAGGCTTCTCTTAGTTTAGAAAGCCCCTCTTAGTTTAGAAGGGCCCTCTTAACTTCAAAGGTCCCTCTTAATTTAGAAGGCTCCTTCTAGTTTAATAAGGTAGAACACAAGTATCTTAAAAAGCAGTTCATTTTTAGTGTCGTTTCAACTTTTGAATCACGTATGTGTTGCCCTGACAGTTTTCCATACGTGACTAACAAAAGATACGTAGACAATCACACTTCCTTTATTAGCGTGTATGACTGCTCATCCTCACACAAAATCAACGCCCTAGAATTGTTTAGTGTACATTAAGCAGAATTCTTTCTTCTTCTCATCTTTTCCATTCTCATAAGCACTATTTCTTTCTCTCTTCACCTTAACTCTATGCTTCCTCTCAAATCTCGTAAACCTCACCAAGTTTACTTACAATGGCATAAACAAAATAAAAGGGACAAAAGAAAACCTTGGCTTCCTCTCTTAGCCATGGCGAAATTCTCCGCCACAAACAAACTCTGGTTTCTAATTCTTCTTCTTTGTTACCAATAGTAGGATCATTAAACACTCCTACTGGACTTGTTTCTATTACCTCTAAGCTATAAGTTTCAGATACATCCATTCAAGAGATTCCATAAGAGAGAAAAAGACATATTTTGGCTATGCTATCTCTAGAATCAGACTCTGATTCATCCTCCGAGCACAACAAACCAATAATCAAACAACAATATATCTCTTTAACTAGTGGAGAAGAAGAAGAAGAAGAAGAAGAAGAAGAAGAAGAAGAAGAAGAAGAAGAAGAAGAAGAAGAAAAAGAAGAATCTTTTAGTGAGGGGGAGCTAAAGAGGAAAGTAAGGTTTTACTCTCCTTCACTCTCACTACCCATTCCCACTCTACCTACTCCTACTCCTACTCCATCTACCCTCTTTTTAAAATTTTTTGCCCCACCTTCTACTACTCCTCAACCTGGTTCTAAGGATAAGAAAGTTCCTGAAGTGCACTAGAATGTTAATGATGATGGTTCAGATAAAGAACTGGCTCGATTAATAAGACAATCACACACTAGAGGAAGTATTGTAAAACAAGCTAAGAAAATTATTGAATAAGAAGGAACATATAAAGTTGAAAGGAAAAAAGAAGAAGAATCTTGAAAGAGAAAAAGAGAAGAAATAAGAAAAGGTAAAATGCTTATCGTTGAAGAAAAGATTGAGGACCGATTGTTAGAGAAGGGCCATTTTATGAAGAAAACCTGTTTGAAGAAATAACGAAGGCAAAAAAGTCAAAATCAAGAAAAAAGAAAGGAGAGTTTCAGCACTAGTTAAGTTATTTTGGTCAATGGAAACTAAAGCAAGATACAAAATGCAATATAAGAAGCGTAAAGTGGTTGTAGGATGTATTTTGCCTCCTCTCCTGTTCAATGAAATTGGTATTCCCATCTCTTCTCATTTTCTTACTATTACTTAGGAAAATTATTTGAATTTGAATGAGACAGTGTGTCATGACTTAGTTACATCTTTTTACTCACACTTAAGAAAAGAAAAAATTGATGGGAAGCTGGTAATCATCTCTTGGGTACGTGAGTGTGAGATCTTGATTACAGAGAAAATCTTGGCAAACATATTGAATATAATTCTCACAGGCAGAACAGACCTTCCCTATCATAAATGGGATATTACTGATCTTGAACTGGAGAAGTTATGGACTTTATCTGCTTACACACTGAGAATGCCCATGAAGGGAGATCATGGTTTAGACATCTAGGCTTACTACCAAGATGCCTTGCATCAATATCTGCTACTTCAATTTTTCCAAGGAGTAGTTCAATGGAAAGGTACAGTCTCCTGGATACATATGTGATGTACAATCTTCTAAAGGGCAATAAGATGAATCTCCCAGTAATGATCCTGTGATTTATGGTGGACAAGGGAAGTCATAAGAATACAACTTGTGGTATGCCATGCTTTTAACCAAGATTTTTGCCTATTATGGAGTGTCTTTTGACAATCTGGATTGGTATGCACCCAAAAAGTTCCATTCATCTACTCCTTACCGATTTGGATATAAGCTAAAGGACAATGCTTAGGTGGAGAACAAAATAGAAAGACCAGCAGAGCTCTTAGGTCCTGCCCTACAAAAATCAGCTCCTGCCACACTTTAAAGCACAAATGATCTGATCCTTCAATAACTGAAGGAAATTCTTTCTAATTAAGATCATATGCGTGGCCAGATAGGCAACATTCAAAATCAAATTCTTGACTTGTAGATTTTGCTAAGAAATTTTTTTAAGTCTCCTAAATATCTTGTTTACTATTTTTGCTTAGTTTGTTTTTACATGCGATATTTTTTGACTTGTTAGTTATTTTCCTTCTACTTTTTGATAATGAAAAAGGGGGAGAATCAATGGTATATTTGCCTTTGATGATATATTTGGATTATTCTTTACTCACTATTAAAATATTGAACTATATTTGTAAAGTTTAAATTTGTGATAGTGTAAGAAAGGCTCCTGTCATAAGGAAGGCTCCTTCTAATCATGAATCTGAGTAATAACATATAAATTTTACAGGTATCATTCAAAATAATTTATTATTTTTGAATTTTGAAAATATATCTGTTATTGCTTGTCATCATCAAAAAGTGGGAGATTGTTAGCTCAAAGTTTATGATTAAGGATTTTGATGATAACTCTATAATTTTTCAAAATTCAAACTATATTTATTTCCTTGTATAGGTAACGATGTAATTCTTAAAAGAAAATGATATCATAGGATAAATGCTTCCTTTCTTACAAGAACTTTCTTAATGAACTTACATGTTTCTACAACATCTGGAAGGATCTTACTAATTCAAACAATTAGCTTTGAAATTTTTTGACAAAGCCTTTCTCTTAACATCTGAATATTGGAAGATTCTAGTAGAGATGATATTGAAGATTCATTAGATACAAAGTCAACTTAGAATTAAAATGAAGTGATGATTAGTTAAAAAAAATGTCTACTTAAGGAAGAGCCACTGCATTTGTGAAGTACACATAAATTTGCGAAATACTTCAGCAGCATCAATATTCTTGAAAGTCATGTCTATATCAAACTCTTTGTGCCTTAGAAAGTGAAATCACTCTATTGAGAGAGACTACTAAACCCTTTACATATGTTTTGTTGAGAGTTTTTGGATGCTTGTTAAACACTATGAGTGAGGAAGGTTGAAGAATATATAGTTGTGAGCTTGGAGAGGCTCGTGAAAATTTACTACTTGGAGTTTTATGGTGAAATAGTCAAGTTGAATACTTAGGGACGGGACGTAGGCTTCGTTATAAGCCGAGCTAGCATAAATCGACTGTGTCACTCTCTCTCTCTCTTAACATTTAAATTTTTGCATTATAGTGTGAGTGTTTAATTTATAAGAGACTCCTTCATTTTTGGAATAGGCTCCTTCTATTTTAATATTGCAAGATGTTTCTTTCATTAACAGGCTCCTTTCATTTTTAATGTTAATAGGCTCCTTTCGTTTTTTAAATGTTAACAAGCCCTTTTCACTTTTTTTTAAAGTTAATAGGCTCCTTTCATTTTTTTAAATGTTAATAGACTCCTTCTATTTATAGAATTTTCTATTAAAATTCAACAAGTTCCTATTGTTTACACGAATTAATAGTAGCTTAAAATTTTTGAGTCACACACAATTCAAACCCCCTCTTATATGTGTTTGCTTTACTAGACATAAATGATTTGACCTTATAAATTGACATATTTAATTACTTATATCATAATAATTTAAAATTTATCATATATTATGAACATATGGATATTTTATTATAGTCCATAACATAAAGAACAATGAAATAAAACTAAAGGTTTACTTGATTATACAATAAGTTATTAAAACACTAGAAAATATCTGTGAATTTGCACTCTAACCTATATTTTTCCAAGCCTTTTTGGGCATGACCTTCATAAAATGCATTTAAATTCAATTTAAAATTCATTGATTTTTGAATTATATAAGCTGAGTTATTCTTAAAAGCAAAGGAAAGTGAGAGTGTAGATTGAAAAGTAAGAAAGAGTATGCACCCACCCAAAATCTTAATCCAATCTTTGTAAGACCTCTTTCCCCCCTCAGATTCAATGTTTTTCTAGCTGGTCTAGCTGAGCTTGAGGTATTCATATTAAGAGTTGTAAATTTCTCCATTTATGGCTCTAAGCAATTTGCATATGCTAGGAAGATGTAATCTCGTTTAACATTTTAAGACTTAAAAAATTTAACCCACTTTTAACTTTTAGCCTTTCTTTTTCCTTCCTAAACCAGACTCGTGAGAAATAAGAAAAAGAAGAAGAACTTTCCTTATCTTCTTTATCCAAAAAACACGTAAGCGAAAAAAAAAACTTTAGTCAAGGCAACCACAAGCTCATGCTCCATACTATTGATTCCAAATTTCAAGGGAAGAATTATCAATTTTGGAGCATTAAAATGAAGACCATGCTTAAGTATCAAGATCTCTGGGATTTTCTAGATTAGGGATATGTAGGCCTAGAAGCAAAAAATCAGTTAAGAGAGAACTGAAAGAAGGATTCTAAGACATTGATGATAATCGAGTAAGCTACTAATGAGAACATTGTCCATTACTTTGAAAGAAGCGTAGAAAATTTTAGAGAAGGAATTTCAAGGTAAATCAAAAGTAATTATTGTGAAGCTTAATTCTCTTCGTCGAGATTTGTACTTTTGAGCATGAATACAAGATTTTCTATAATATCCCATTCCCATACTAAGGGTTAAAAGCCTAAAATACGGTATTTGTGAGATCAATGAGAGATTAAGAAAAATGCATCTCATGCTCATGCATATTGTTATTATACACATTTATGAATTTGAATTTTTGCATATATGAAAATATTTGTACATGCATTCATTGACGAATTCCGGGTATAATTGATTATAAATATGATTATATGAGAATTGTGAATTAACTTTATTGAAAATCAATGTGGAGAATATATGTATTGGTTTAGAATTTTTGGAGAATTTTAAGAAAAATGCCAAGTGACAGAACAATTGATGAATGCTAGTAGAAATAAATGTCAAATGATAGTGGAAAATTTATATGGGACTTAATGACTTATGTCATTGAAATTTATGAGAAAATTGGATTAGAAATTGATGTCAAATGGACTAGTTATGTCTAAATGGGACCATGGTAGAATGACAAGTGGCTGGGACATGTGTCACTACCACTAGCCACTCATCCCTCACTCACATTGCTCACTCTCTAAATCTTGGAAGACCAACTTAATTATTTTTTCTTGCTTTTTCTTCCTCTCTCTTCGTAATCTTCATCATCTTCTTCATTCTTCTTTTCTTTTCACGATTTTGCTTCACTAACCACCATCATCATCACAAATTGCTCTCTCCTTCCATTTACTACTCCTATTTTGCTCTCTCTTTTGTTTCTCACAAAAGACCTAACCCAAACACCTTGAAGGATGTGGGTTATGTGGAGAGCTAGGGCTAAGAGAAATCTTGATGATTTTGAAGCAAAATCAAGTAAGTTGCTTGTTAATCTTTATGGGCATTGTTAAATGAAGCTTTTATGATGATAGTTAGATGTTAAATGGCATAAAATGGTGTTTTCTGTTTGATGAACGTGGTTGAAGAATAATTGATGTAAATGTCTTGCTTTTTTATATGTTTATGATGATTAATGACCCGTAAATTGTTATAGAAATGGTTTTGAGGTAGAATGATCATTAAAATGTTATTTGATGAGTATAAAAAATTGATGATGAATGGGTACATGTATATGTTCTGTTTTTAGGTTAATAATCAAATATAGATCATGAATTGGTTTGTGAATGATATTGAGTTGAAATGGAGTTAATAATAAAGAGTAAGAAGTAGGAAAAGTGATCTTTGTACAAGTGTTGTTAGGTGTAAAATATGGAAAATTGGAAGAGGTGTATTGGAAGATGTAACAGTAACATGTTCATTGATTAAGTTTATGTGTTTTAGCCATAACTTATTCTGTAGTTATCCAAATGAGATGATTCTTAATTTTGATTAAACTAGAGACATCAGAATACATTTTTCACGAAGACATTGAATTTAAATTCTGTCCTTAAGAATCTTAAAATTTAACATGAAAACGAGAACTTGGTGCAGCAAATTGGTGGATGAATGTATATGTTTGTGTTCCGTTTTGAGAGTATGAGAATATGTTCTATTTTGAGTGTTTTTAGAGATGTTTCAAAATGAATTTAGAGCTTATAAGTGGGAGTAGTATGATGTCTTGAAATAAGGTAAATTAGAATTATAGTTAGGAATGAAAAAAAGATGTAAATGAAGTAGAAAGATGTGCAGAAAATTGAGGATGAACGTTTAAGTATGAATGTTTGCTTTGTTAGTTGTGATCAATAATCTTGCATGATGTGTTTTGTGGATGATATGTTTTGTGGATGTTTTGAATTGGAATGGAGGTGATAATGAAGAGAAATTAAAGTAGGAATGATAGGATATGTATAGGATGTGTTAGAGGATTGAAGGAGTTGGAAATATGGAATTTTCCAGTAAATGTCCATTTGGAGGGACATACCTCAGAGGACCATCTTGGGAATTTCAGTGTTCCAGCTCTATTCATGTCCATTTAAAGGGACACACATGTCCGCTTAGCGGACATTCTCGGGATAGCTATAGTAACTTGTGATTTTGACCTTTTTAATGGCAAAATCTCACTTTGGAGTCTTTATAGAAGTTGTAGAACTTGAAGTTCTCTTTGAAATTGTACCTAAATGATCTTAATCTGACATCCATAATGAAAGTTATGCTTATTGTCCCAAATCATGTACATAGATAAGTTATTGACTTGTCAATGTTTTCTTATGATGTAGTTAGGCTTGAATGGGATCTTGAATGTGCTTAGTAGATGATGAATGAAGCGATTAAAGTAAGAAAGTGTATTATGTATTAAAAGATGATGTTAATTGATTTTAAGAAGTGTATTAAGGAAATTTACCTGGGATTGTCGTTGAATATGCATTGTACATAACCCATATATATAAATATATGCATAAATGAGTACTTATATAATTGGGCAATGTTGTAATGTGTGTAAATGTGTGTTGTATAATATAGAGGAGCAAATAGATTGTGTGTATCCAGACATTGCCAAGACATTGAGGTAATAGCAAGCTATCTGGAGCAAATTGTGAGTAACCTAGATGGTTTCACTCAATTAATTTTTTGTGTTAAATTCTGTTTTGAATTATCTTATGAATGTAAGTTGACTTTGTTCATTTCAAACATTAAATGTCCAATGATTTTGATGTATGGATGAGATATTGAAGTTCTCCTTGTATGTGAATATGACGGAATAAATGTGTTTTCTCAACTTAAATGTTGAATGCCAGACCAAGGTCCGATGACATGTGAAAGTGAAAGTGTAAAGTGAAATAAAGTGACTGATTGAGTATATATGACTGATGCATTTCATTACATTAATGCATAATAATGTAAAGGTTGTTGTGTCCGGAGTAGCTATCGAAAAAGAGCTTAAAGCTCAGAAAGTGAAAAAAGAGCTTAAAGCTCAGAACGTGAAAAAGAGCTTAAAGCTCATAAAGTGATTACGAGTCAAAAGCTCACTATGTAAAATGAGTCCTATATCCCCAACAAATAAGGGACATACGGGACAATTATAGGCACTCGGTCACAATAATAACAATTGAAAGTGAGTCTCATGAGCATTGCATATGCGTTTGATATGTATGTTTAAATGATTAAAATGCACTGTTTAAATGGTTTAAATGTGAAATAAATGAATAAGGTGTTAATTGATGCCACATGATGAATTACTGTAGTGATGAGGGTTATGTGATGCTTTATGTAAAATGCAAAGATGTGAATTACATATTATGTGTATTTATGTGATGCATGAATTGAGTGAACCATCGATGATGGCTATCTAATCTGAGTTCACAAAACTCACCCAAAATTTGCAATATTTTTCAAGCTTGAAAGAGTTACCCTGTTAGGCTAACGAGAGTACAGACATTGCATTCAAGTAAGAGATAGAGGTCGGGATCAGTTCGTATTTGCATTTGTATTTTCTTATTTTGGTATCAATTTGTGTATTCCGCGATTTCTACACAATTTTTTGTATGTAATAACTTCTGAAAATGGAAATGTTTTGAATGAGAGTGATCAAAGTGTAATAATAATTATGATTTCGATGTTTATGAAATAAAAGTATGGGCCTGAATTTGATTATTGATTTCCACGCAAGTAAGTTTTTTTGAAAAATTTATACTGAGTTTCGAGTGCTTGACTAATTGATTGTTCTAGCATGCCACCCTCACGGGGTACACATTCAGATATCAGTCAGGATGTTGGGTACGTCTTATGAGAGTGGGGTGCTACATTTTGGTATCAGAGCCCAGATTTAGTATCTTATATGGGTGTTTTTCAAAATATGAGTCAAGTTACATGCATTTTAGACATGTCTTAGCATGCAGCAGCAACTGATCCCCAGTCTGAGTCATATTTACATAAGTCAGATGCATGAGCATTCCTTAAGAGTTTGAGCTGTTAGAAGAACTGAGAAAAATGATGATATGTTAGAATGTGAGGAAATGAAGGTTTATGGATATTTAGAAATGAGAAATAGTATTTGGTTTTATATGATAGATAAAGATTCACTACATTTGTATGTTTGGTTGTATCATTGAACATGATATCAATATTTTAATGTGATGGTATACCCTTGAATGTGATATAGATGTGAATATATTACTGAGGATTGTTTGAGGAAAGTAGAGATATAAGTATAAATGATAAGGTTAAAGTATATAAGCAGGATGCAATGAAAACATAAATTTGTTATGATCTTAAGAAGAAGAATTTGGAACTGAAATGGATGTTTGATTAATGTTATAAGAGTTATGATTTAGCATACAAATATGTCTTTGATATTGAGATCATAATTTCATGAGGATTATGCATCTATAATTATGAATGGATTGAGGATATACATATGGAAGAGGAAATAAATGATTTTACACGAGAATAATGATGTGTAGTAAGAAGAAGGTTAGAAATGCATACAAGATAGGATTTTAAGTAATAAGGAGAAAAAAAGATACGAAGAATCAAATGAGAAGAGTTAATGCAATCAATATGGTAGTTGAATTAATATGAAATGATGTAACATTAGAAGAGATAAATTTTGGAAAAATTAGAGTAGAATTGATTTTAGTATGTGTGTTAATGCGAGGAAGAAAGTGTAAGGCACGATGGTGGCTTGACAAAAAATAGGTTTCTATCACAATCGTGGCAGGGATACCTCAATTATGGGCGAGGATAAAGAGAGCAATATTGTCTAAGATCAATGGAGATAAAAATATCATTTGTGTAAGATATAAATTGGTGAATTATCAGAGATAAATCTTTAAATAAAATGAGATGACTTTGATGATACACACCTAAGCATATGCAACAGTAATCATGTCTATTTCATCGAGTTTTGGTAATTAGAACATTATGACCTTGTAAGAATGATGGAAATTGGTCTTCTTGAGGTATTAAAAATGGTTAATAATGCAATGATGATAACAATTGATTGATAAAGGTTACATGAGCAGTATAGATGATAGTAGTCAGAAGTATTCTTTCAAAGAAGAATTTCACCGAATTAGGTTCAGCAGACCAAATAGTTTATTTTTAAGAATGATCAATGAAGGAACAATCATAAATGAATATTAATGATTCAAAAGTGAATATTGGAGCCTCATGCCTAATGGAGACTCAAGCATAAGATGTAAAATATGCTACTGAGATAGTATACATTTTGTTGATGTAAAGTATCCAACTATGTGATTGATTTTTGAATTTAAGGAGACATTATTGTTAATGTGAAGAGAATTTAGGTCCACATTATATTCCATGCAAATAAGCACAGGAGATACAGATTAGATATGATGAATGTGTTGCTAACACAGGAAGTTAAGATTTCAAATAAATTGAAATATGTGGAGAAATTAGTTTGAATGAATAGATAATAGAATAAGTCAATGTGAAAATATAGTTACTTAAAGGATTACAAGAACCAATCATGGGCACATAAAGTTTTGGCTATATCTGTTTGAGTTAACAAATGCCCCTAACTACTGGCATTGAAGATTAAAATGATCCAAGAAAAAGTAGATCAATTAGTGACTATGATTATGGATGATATATCGAATGTGTTCAAAAAGTTGAGAAGAATGTTTTGAATATTTGAGGTAATTCTTACATATCATGAATGTAGAAACAATTATATGCCAAGTTCAATAAGAGTGAATCTTAGCTTGATCAAATAAAATGTTGGGTCGTATAGTATCTGAAAATGGCATATAGGGAGATCCAAAGGAAATAGAGGTAATAATGAAGTGAGAAAACTCCAAGGCATTCATAAGAGATTTGGAGTTCTCTAGAATTAGATGGAAATTGGACACTACTAAAAGTTGTTAAGGAGATTTTACTTATCTTAGCCCTTTTAACAAAAATGTCTTAGGAAAAACGTGTAAATTGTGTGGACTGATGAATGTAAAAAGAATCCTTGATGCATTATAACACTGATGTCATTATATCCTTTGGTTTTGAAGATTATGTAGTATGTAATGATGTTTTGCACCAGAGACTAGGATGAAATCCAATGCAGCAAAATCAAGTTATTTCATATGCATACGGACAATTAAAGTCTCATGAGTTGATTATTTGATATATAAATTGAAACTTGCTATAACAGTAATTGGCTCAATGGTAAGAGGCGTCCACTTAAAGTGGAACAAAACCCTGAGGTCTCGAGTTCGAGTGCCAGAGGGGACAATACCTGGAGTGATGGCAGTGGAGGATGGGCTCTACTGTAGCGATCCGGCCCAAGTTCGGATGCTACAATCCATATATGTGAACTTGAATTTTTGCACACATGAAAATATTTGTGCATGCATTTATTGACGAATTCCAGGTATAATTGATTATATGAGAAATTTGAATTAATTTTATTGAAAATCAATGTGGAGAATATATGTATTGATTTAGAATTTTTGGAGAATTCTAGGAAAAATGTCAAGTGGAAGATCAATTGATGATTGGCAGTAGAAATAAATGTCAAATGATACTGGAAATTTTTATAAATGACTTTGGGACTTAATGACGTATGTCATTGAAATTTATGAGAAAATTGGATTAGAAATTGATGTCAAATAGACTAGTTAATAAAAGTGTCCAAATGGGACCTGGGTAGAGTGACACGTGGCAGTGACAAGTGTCACTGCCACTAGCCACTCATCCCTCACTCAAGTTGCTCACTCTCTAAATCTCGAAAGGCTAACTTAATTATTTTTATCTTAATTTTTCTTCCTCTCTCTTTATAACCTTCATCATCTTCTTCATTCTTCTTTTCTTTTCACAATTTTGCCTCACTAACCATCATCATTGTCACACGTTGCTCTCTCCTTCCATTTACTACTCTCATTTTGCTCTCTCTTTTATTTCTCAAAAAAGACCTAACCCTAACACCTTGAAGGATAATGATATACGTGGGTTATGTGGAGAGTTAGGGCTAAGAGAAATCTTGAGGATTTTGAAGCTAAATCAAGTAAGTAGCTTGTTAATCTTTATGGGTATTGTAAAATGAAGCTTTTATGATGATAATTGGAAGATGAGTGCTGGAAAATGTAGCAGTAACATGTTCATTGATTATGCTTTTGTGTTTTAGCCATAACTTGTTCTGTAGTTATCCAAATGAGATGATTCTTAATTTGGATTAAACTATAGACATAAAGCTACATTTTTCATGAAGACATTGAATTTAAATTTTATCCTTAAGAGTCTCAAAATTTAACATGAAAATGAGAAATAGGTGCAACAAATTGGTGGATGAATGTATATGTGTATGTTCCATTTTGAGAGTATGAGAATATGTTCTATTTGGAGTGGTTTTAGATAATTTTCAAAATGCATTTAGAGCTTATAAGTGGGAGTAGTATGATGTCTTGAAATGAGGTAAATTAGAATTATAGTTAGGAATGAAAAGAAGGTGTAAGTGAAGTAGAAAGATGTGCAGAAAATTAAGGATGAATGTTTAAGTATGAATGTTTGTTTTGTTGGTTATGATCAATAATCTTGCATGATGTGTTTTGTGGATGATATGTTTTGTGGATCTTATGTTTTGTGCATGTTTTGAATTGGAATGGAGGTGACAATGAAGAGAAATTGAAGTAGGAATGATAGGATATGTATAGGATGTGTTAGAGGATTGAAAGAGCTGGAAATCTGGAATTTTCAATTAAATGTCCATTTAGAGGGACATAAGTGTTTGCTAGGCAGGTCTTCTCGGGAATTTCAGTGTTCCAACTCTATTCTTGTCCATTTGAAGGGACTTACATGTCCGCTTAGTGGACATTCTTAGGATAGCTACAATAACGTGTGATTTTGACTCTTTTAATGGCAAAATCTCACTTTAGTCTCTTCATCGAAGTTGTAGAACTCGAAGTTCTCTTTGAAACTGCCCCTAAATGATCTTAATCTGACATCCATAATGAAAGTTATGCTTATTTTCCCAAATCATGTACATAGATAAGTTATTGACTTGTCAATGTTTTCTTATGATGTAGTTAGGCTTGAATGGGATCTTGAATGAGCCTAGTAGATGATGAATGAAGCGATTAAAGTAAGGAAAGTGTATTAGGTATTAAAGGATGATTAAAAGATGATGTTAATTGATTTTGAGACACGTATTAAGGAAATATACCCGGGATTGTCATTGAATATACATTGTACATAATCCATATATATAAATATATGCATAAATAAGTACTTATATAATTGTTCAATCTTGTAATGTGTGTAAATGTGTGTTGTATGATATAGAGGAGCAATAGATCATGTGCATCTAGGCATTGCCAGGACATCGAGGTAATAAGCTATTTGGAGCAAACTGTGAGTAACCTACACGGTTTCACTCAATTAATTATTTGTGTTAAATTCTGTTTTGAATTATCTTATGAATGTGAGTTGACTTTGTTGATTCCTAACATTGAAGGTCAAATGATTTTGATGTATGGATGAGATATTGAAGTTCTCCTTGTATGTGAATATGATGAAATAAATGTGTTTTCTTAACTTAAATGTTAAATGCAGGACCAAAGTCCGATGACATGTGAAAGTGAATGTGTAAAGTGAAATAAAGTGACTGAATGAGCATATATGACTGATGCATTTTATTACATGAATGCATAATAATATAAAGGCTGTTGTGACCGGAGTAGCCATCGAAAAAGAGCTTAAAGCTCAGAAAGTGAAAAAAAGCTTAAAGCTCAGAATGTGATTAAGATCTAAAGGCTCACTATGTAAAATGAGCCCTGTATCCCCAACAGATAAGGGACAGTTATTAATGAGCTTTATATTCATAATAGAAATGGGATAGTTATAGGCACTCTGTCACAATAATAACAATTGAAAGTGAGTCTCATGAGCATTGCATATGCATTTGATATGTATGTCTAAATGATTGGAATGCACTGTTTAAATGGTTTAAATGTGAAATGTGAAAAGTGAAATAAATGAACAAGTTGTTAATTAATGCTACATGATGAATTACTATAGTGATGAGAGTTATGTGATGCTTTATACAAAATGCAAAGATGTGAATTACATGTTATGTGTATTTATGTGATGCATGAATTGAGTGAACCATCGATGATGATTACCTCATTTCGGTTCGCAAAACTCACCAAAAATTTGCAATATTTTTCAGGCTCGGAAGAGTTACCCTATTAGGCTAACGGGAGTACAGACAATGCATTCAAGTAAGAGATAGAGGTCGAGATCAGTTCGTATCTGCATTTATATTTTCTTATTTTGTATCAATTTGTGTATTCAGCGATTTCTGTACAATTTTCTATATGTAATAACTTCTAAAAATGGAAATGTTTGAATGAGAGTGATCAAAGTCTAATAACAATTATGATTTCGATGTTTATTAAATAAAAGTATGGACTTGAATTTGATTATTGATTTTTGCACATACGAGTGAGCTTTTTTTTTGAAAAATTTGTACTAAGTTTCGAGTGTTTGACTAATTGATTGTTCTAGCATGCCACCCTCACGGGATACACACTCAAATATCACTTAGGATGTCAGGTACGTATCTTGCGAGTGTGGGGTGCTACATTTTCATTTTAGAGTAGCTTCAATTACTAACAAAATATATTAATGTGGTGAAAATATTGTTGATTAAACTATTGATGCAAATGTGTTAAGGAATTTAACTCATAAGTTTGATCATGTAGTAGTTGTAATTGAGGAGTCTAAAGATTTGAATACATTTTCATTTGATGAATTGATTGGTTCTTTGTAAGCTCATGAGGCAAGGATTAATAGACCACTTGAAAAGAATGATGAAAAGATATTTCAAGTGAACAGGGAATCATTAATCAACACTGATGAGTATGAAAATCAACCAGAGTAAGTAGCGAAAGGAGTAGTTTTCAAGACCGAGGCTGAGGTTGAGATGGACAAACAAGGCAGTTTTATGATGAAAACAAAGCAACAAAATTTGTATTCATAAGGGCATTCAAGATGAATAAGTTCAATTATAAGGGGTAAACAGGACTAGTAATTAAAGAGGATTTCAATTATGGACTTAAAAGGAAATATCTAAACATTCCAATTAGATAGAAGGTATTGCACATCCTCAATTCTATGCTTGTGAATGTTTATCTAAAATCTAATGAGCTACATGAATCGATTGTAAATTTGTTCTTTAGAGAGGCTCTTATCTTGGAAAATATGATTTTTTCTCTCATCTCAAATTACGGTGACTATAGAAGATAATGCTAAACAGAAACACCATTGTACAACTTCGTTAGGAAGAACCAGGTTTTGATGCTGCTTAAGTTTTTTAGAGCATCAAAACTAAAAAAATCAACTTAGAAGTGCTTTTTAAATATCATAGGTAAAATTGCAACTGAAGAATAAATGACCTATATTTTCTTCAGCATTTCTACATAGGGAACACCAGTTGGTGAGGTTCAGAAATTTAGCAAGTTTATCGACAGTTGGCAACTTGTTCTTCATGGAAAGCCATAAAAGTGATGGAAGATCGTGAAAGAATATGGTTAGTTCACACCGCCTTGGTCTAAGTTATGAATGCTAAATCATATAATAGTATCTTTTGACATAAATGGTTTGTAATCTTGCCATAAGAAGTGTGCTTTTAAATGAATTTGTCTCCATCCATATTAGTTACAGTCTGAATGATCTCATTTTGTAAGGAGCTAGCAATGGAAATTTTACAAAAGATCTCCTTGTTCCAAAGTGCAGATGCTACTGATGCTTTTGGTTGAATAATTAATTTGAGAGGTGAGGCTTCATTCACATTTTCCATAGGACCTACAGATAACCAATTGTCATGCTAAAAACTATTCGATTCTCTATTTCATATTAGTGCAATGAAATCAAGCATGAACCTATCCCTTATATTAAGTATGGCTTTCAAAGTAGAAGAGGGATAATGTTTTACATTTAAGCCCCATACAAAAGCTAATTATTAGTATGAGAATAAACAGATGAATTTTATAGTAGCTAAAAATGTTGAGGAAAGTAAACCTTTTATGACTTATTGTGATACTAATGATTTTCAAATGAAGTATCGTTCACTAATAGTAGTTGCTCTAAGGATAAAATGTGTTTTCAAGGAGTTTGATGAGACTCAAAACCTAAAGATCAATCTAAATGATAACAAAAGTATTAAAGTTAAAGGAAAAGGCATTGTGTGTAATATCTTAGTTTGATGATTGTACTATGTAATGTGTTATACATGCATTTTATAGAGTATGCTCTATTTATGGTATACTAAAGTAATTTAAGCATTTAAATGTAATATTGAGGTTATAACAGAGATCACGAACAGACCAAATATGGTTCTGGACTTAATAAAAAATTTCTTGAAAAATTTTCAAAAACTTCAAAAAGCTATGAGATGAGCCTAAACAAGTTTTAAAAGCCATGAAATGTGCTTTGAGAATTTATATGATACTTTTGAATGAAATCTGGATGATTTCAGTGAATAGTATTTTTGGATGAATAGTATTTTTGCTTGAATAGTGATTTTGGGGACCCATCCTCGAAAATTTGAGAAAAACCTAGAATAGGTATTAGAGTCTAATGATACTGAAAGGGATAAAAATAAGCCCAATCGGATGAATTTCGAGAGTTTCAAAGTTTAGGGTTAAATTGCCCTTTTTGTAGAATAATGGGTATTAAGGATTTTAAACCCATTCAAAATTATTTTAAAGCATCCAATCAATAAGTATTGAACCTAATTTGAGTATATTTATGGTCAATTTGATGATAAGATAGACATTAAAATAGAACCAATTAAATGGTGATAAATGGTAGGGACAAAATTGTAAATATGAGACATTTGGTAAAGTTATAATTATAAGCTGTTATTATTAAGGATAAAGGTGTAATTATAATGAAAATGGTGGGAAAATTTGTAAGTAAGCAAAATGCTTATCTTCTTTAAATGTGGGTGGTTGGCCATTGATAGAAAAACCGTAGTGAAAGTGAGAGATCAAAAGAATAAAAGAGAAAGAAGAGAAGGAAGGGTAACTCACGACCAACAAGAAGAAGAAGATGGAAGGTGCCTTTTTGATGGATTTTGGAGCATGATTCAAAGAGAGCTTCATCAAGACTAAGTGTTCTTCAATTCTCCAAACTATTGAAAGAAATTAGTAAGTTTTCCTAACCTAAATTTCTAGTTTTATGGGTTTCGCATGGAATGGATTTGTGTAAGATTTGATTTTAACTTTCCATAGAGTAGATAATAAGTTTGGAAGACTTTATAGGTTGAAAACAAGAAAATTAATCAAGAAGTTAAGCTTAGAGAATCTGCCATGCCTAGGGTTTTTAGTGTGGCATGATCCAAAAGTCAATTTTGGTTGAATATGATAAGAGAGATAACCACGTTTAGTGAAATTCTGTCATAGGTTCTAGGTTCACTTGAACTAGTCCCAATGTTTTGGCCATAACTTAGCCTACAAACCTCTAAATTAGGTGATTCTAATTAGAGCTGAAACCTAAGGCATATTACTAAAAATATCTAGAAGAGACCTAGACTTAATTCTAGCTTAATGATGTTGAAATTTGAGATTGATTATGGTAACTTGATATTGTCCCTGTGTAGAAACAGCTTGTGATATTTAGTACATGTTTCATGAATTAAAAGTTGAAATGGTAAGATTTTTAATGTTATGGAAACTAGAGACATAGGGGAATAAATCTCTAGAAAACCTAAAAACCTAATTTAAAAGTTTGCTATATGAAAATTAGGAAACAAGTAGAGGTATACATTCTGGGAATGTGACATGATGGGCAGGAAATCGAATATTTTGAGTATGTTCATTTCCAAATTTTACCGAATCATGTCCTAACCTTTTTGGATGTTTATAAATCTTTGTAAATACCTATACATAAATGAAATATGACTTACCATATGCGAATTGTGTGAGGTAGTGTTTTGAAGAAATTGATAAGTTAGAATAGATTCTGAAATAAGGTTTGTTTATGGAAGTAAGTGGAAATGCCATTAGCGTACATGTTAGTCACTTAAATACTAATCCTAAATTCGTTTAAACCTCACTTATGGTTTTAATACCTTATTTCCTAATTTTAAAATAAATACCTAAGTGAAATATGCTTTGTGTAGGTAAAAAAGAGGCAAAGGACACGTAAATGTGCTTGGTGACAAGTTTGCAAAAATGTAGGTGTATTTTAATTGTTTTATATGACGAAATTCTTTGCAAAAGAATTAATGACATGTGAGTATTTAAATTGATTTAATTCAAATGGTTTATATTTATGGATAATAGCAATTTGTGAGTGTACTTTAAATTGATTTTATGCAAATGGTTTTCATTTGATCATGAAATGAATATTTATGTTGAGTTTTATGTAAATGATATTTTACAAGTGAATATTGCTAGCATAAGTGTATTCTTTGACAATATATGAGTTTTAATTTGAAAGTTAAATTTTATATGATTGGGGGTTATATTGAAATAATTCAATTATGAATCCTCGCATACTTGATTTAGAAAATAAGATGAGTAGTAAATGTAAGAGTTGCTTTTGCTTATGGTACATCGCTAAGCTTTATACATGTTATTATATTGGTATATTTATGGTAGTTAACCTATTATGAGTAAGCGATGTAGAACCAGCTCTGTAAATAGTAGTTCACCAGTCACAGATAAACGATGTAGACCCAACTTTGTGACTTGTTACTGGTATGTGATGTAAAACCAGGTATATGACTTCTTACTAGTAAGCGCTGTAGAACCATCTCCATAACTACTGGTCTATAGTGATTAACCTATTCAGGGTAAAAGATGTAGAACATGCTCCATAACTAATGGTTAACTGGTCACGGGTAACCGCTACAGAACCAGCCCCGTGAATTTAGGCCTAGTGTACCATATGGTAAAGAAACTAGTGGTAGATTACGTTGAGTAAGAAAAGTCATGAAATAACAATGTTGCCACTATTTATTTTTAAAAGTAAATTGAGAGGCACCTTATGGTACCAATTCTAGTCGTTGGCTTATTTTAAGTATAAAAGGTTTTAAAAAACTTATTGCCACTGCTGTTTATTAGTTAAGGAAAAAGAAAGAAGGAAAATGGAAATTTTTATATGATGATTTTAATTTCGAAAAAGCCTTTTGAAACAGTATTTTAGAAAATTTGAAATTCTATTTTATGAAATGTTATTTGAGTTACAATTGTTATGATGCACGAATGAATTGTGTTAAGATATATGTTAGAATATTATATTATGAAAATTTGGGCATTATTTGAAATTGGACTTAGTCAGACTTATGTTAGACTCTTTCAAGATAAGGTTGATCAAATTTAAAATCCTAATCAAGATGAGTATAACGTATGTCCTATTTTGGGATAATGACTATCTAAGAAAGCATATTTCTAGAGATTGGGTTTGACTATTTGCAGCTGTAGTGTGGCTAGGATTTAAGAAAGTTGTGGGCTAAAGTGTTTTCATTTTTGGAGAGAAAAAACGATAAGATATGTGTTTTGGCAGCTGGGATTTTTTAGGGTTATTTTTGACGATGTTTAGCAGATGATTGTGACAAGAAATTAATTCATCTTTTGTTAATTTTTCTATCATAAATCACGTAACTTGGGTGGAATCTTTTTAACTATACTTTTTCTCCATTCTTTGTCGTTGATTGGGTTTTTGGTAGTTGTGGTTTGCCTATTGATTTCTACATAATTTGGTTGCGTTTCTCTTTTGCTCTTGTATGAATTAAGTGGGCTGCATAATTGTTGATAGCCAGCTGTGTTCTTTCCTACTCTTGAAAGACTATTGAGGGTAATTTTGGCAGCTATTCCTTTGTGGTGTTTGCGTGAGCCTTGTTGGGTTGATCAGTTATTAATCGTGTTTGTTTTGGTGACTTTCGATAGTGGAGGTGGTGTGTGAAGAATTCCAGCAGTTGGTGTGAATTTTGCAGTTTAGATTTCTACAACGTTTCAGTTAAGAAATGTTTATTTTTGTTAAGAATGTTTTTGTTGCTATGTGTGTGGTGTTTCGATGTTAATATTTTAAGAATTCAACAACATTTTTTATGAACAACTTTCTGATCTTTTGTTGAAGAAGCTGAAATTATTAGGGAAGTTGTTTTTCTTATCTCAAGTATATTTGTTTATATTGGTTATTGTTTAATCATTGAGTTGTTTATTTCGTATCTTTATCATTAAACAATGTTGAGCAAATCCATTATTGAGGTTAGTACGAGTCCATCGTGTTATTAGGTGTGAGTTACTTTTACGGTTAGTGAGGACGAGGTATAGTATCAAGGGTTGGGTGAGTCAACTTTATAATGCCTTCAGTAAAACTATTGTTGTATCAAAGGTGAAAGTAATTAAGTTGGGTAAGGGCACCGCAGATTTAGGAAAGGTGCACCAAACTACATTACCGAATCTCAGTGTTGATTTATTTATTTTGTGTTTAATTTTTCTATTTTCGTTTATACTAGAAACAACTATGACTAAACTAGAATTTTAGAGAAACTGAATCCTTTCGGACTTTCAAATTGTTATAACAAGTATTTTATTATGAGTTTTACTATTGTATAGGAATATTTTGGTTATGTTGTTATAAAAAGTTTAAGTTTTTAGTAAACTAATTAACAGTCACTAAACTCATTTAGCTCACCTTTATTTTTATGTTTTTAAACAAAACACCCCAGGTATGTGTACATATGTTGTAGTAATTGGGACTCCACTACAGGATTAGTTGTATCGTTTGGTGCTACTATGTTTGTCTTATCTTTCTTATGTAAGTGTTTGCTTGAAATTGGCTTAATTGCTTATATATATATATATATATATATATATATATATATATTGTAAAGTATTTTTGGAAAGGGTTTAAAAGTGTGATCTTGTAAATATCTTGAGGATTGTAAATCTCTTTTTCTTAATGAACTACAAGGGCTTTGATCCTCAATGATGTTTTTAAAATGTTGATAGTTGTATGCTTGTGATTGCTTGTGATGTGAACCTGAGGTCCCATTCCAGAAGTTGAGATGGTATATAAAATATTAGAAGTGTTTTGAAATGTGTTATATAGATTTTTTTGAAAATTTTAAGGTCAAAATATAGTCGTTGTGCTGCTAAAATTTTTACTAAAATGATTAAAAAATCCCACTATTTTCTGCGTTTTAAACTTTTAAAGTATGAAAGGTTATTAATAGTTGAACGGTTTAGCTTTAATAAAACCCTTCGATTGAGTTAGATATCGGTTGGAGGGCTATTGTGAGGTTACCGAGAGGGCTCCACTTGGGTTTCAAAAGGGGAACTCCGGGATGGGTCCTTTTACTGTGGCAATCAACATTAACACTGGTAAAATTAAGCTTCTTGACAATGTTCAACTTGTTTCTAGTTTGGCACTTAATTTGTTGAGTGTCGGGTAATTAATAATTGGTGGGTACCCATTCTTTCTTTTTTTTTTAAATGATGGAGTTTATGTAATTAAACACAAGAAAACAGAAAATGTTATCGCTAGAGTTGAAATGACAAAAATTACAAGTTCCTATTATAAGTGTCCAAGGTGGAAAACTTTGCTCTAATAGTTAATGTGAACAAGGAAATAATGTTAAGGCATTCGAGATATAAGTAAAAAAGGTAAGGTTTATGGCTTACCAAAAATTGATTCGATTGCTTTATATGAAGGTTGCATATACGACAAATAAATAAGGAAGCCATTTCTTATAGGAAATGCTTAGAGGGCTTATAAATGCCTTGAATTAATATATGATGATTTATGTGGACTCATTAACACAGTCATTTAGTAGGAGTCGCTATTTTCCACTCTTTACAGATGACTTTAGTTGAATGAGTTAGGATTATTTTTAGTAAATAAATTTGAAACTTTTGAGCATTTTTGAAAATTCAAATTGATGGTTGAGAAGGAAAGTGGGTTAAATATGAAAACTCACTGTAGCAATAAAGACAGCGAATTTATTTATGATTAATTCACTCTTTTTTATGAATAAAATGGTTTTTCAGTACACCTTACACTTCAGAGCAAAATGGAGATGCTTAGAAAGAAAATCAAACTTTGGAAGAAATGGAAAGAAGCCTACTGTAAGTAAAAGGGCTTCCTAATCAATTTTGAGTTGAAGTTGAAGGAAATTCATTGTACTTGCTAAATTTATCTATAACGAATGTAACCTTGAATAAAAAAACATAAAAAGCTTGGAAAGGTAGATAACCTTTGGTACATTATTTAATAATTTTTTCATTGTATTGCTTATGCTTTGGTAAGTTCTCAAGTTCATCACAAACATGATGAAAATTATGAAAAGTATATTTTTATTGGTTATTGAACTTAAAAAACATATCAATTATATAATCATCTTAGTGGAAAGATGGTTGTTAGTTGAAATGTCATATTTGATAGAGGAAGCAAGCTGAAATTACAAAAACAATGTCAAAAAGGTTGAAATTTATATTCTATTTATGGGGAGAAATGGTCCAAGTAGTTACACCAATCAATCAAGTTTGTCCTCAGCTTCATTGAGTTCCCCTACTTTGACATCTCGAGCTTTATAACCTGAAAAATTAGCTACTAAAACTCCACAAATAACTGCTGAAATCAATGAAGAAGAAGCTCTTTTTCGTGTTTGAAGAAGGCTTGCTGTAATGAAAGATTATGAGGTAATTGAAACTAAAAATTTAAGTAATCTTTTTGCTTTGTTTTTTATTCTAACTCTACAACTTTGACAATGTTGTCAAAGAAAAAGTATGACAAGATGCAATAAAAGAAAAGTTGATGACAATAGAGAAAATAAAATTTGGGAGTTGGTGAGATCACTTGAAGGAAAAAAAATGCAATTGGTTTAAAATAGGTGTTCAAGAAAAATTATAATGAGGATGAAAGTTTACAAAAACATAAAGCATGACTTATGGAAAAAAGGAATTTATAATGATATAGGATTAATTTCAAAGAACTTTCTTTTCAGTGGCTCATTTTAAAATCATGAGAACTATCTTAGCATTAGTTGCACAATTTCATTTGCTTGTTTATCAATTTGATGTTATATCTACTTAGTTAAATAGAGAATTATGTAATGAAGCGTATGTTTTTAAGCCATAAGGTTTTGAAGTTGATTAAAAAAGGCCAAAGTATATAAGCTGAAAAATACTCTTTATAGGTCGAAACAGGCCATAAGATCTTGGTACATTAAGATTGACAACTACTTTGTATAAAATGGTTTCACCATGAGTAAGAATGAGCCTAAAATTTACCTAAAGAAACAAGGTATATATAATTTTATCATTGTTTGATTTTATGTTTATAATATCATATATCCAAGTTCTTCTAACTCTCTTTTAGCTTTAAGTCCTACATGACAAAGAACTTTGAAATGTCAGACATAGGATTATTAAATTATTTTCTTAGACTTAAGGTGAAATAAGGAGTTGATAGAAATTTTCTCTCATATGAAGTATACAAAAGACCTTCTAAAAGGTTTTACATGCTTGAATGCAAGCCGATTGCTACACTCAAAAATGTAAATGAAAGGCTATAACCTGAAGATGGCATTGAGAAGAAAATTGCAAAGAATTTTAGGAGTTTGGTCAATGGATTAATTTATTTAACTTACACTAGAATCAATATTAGCTTTTTTTGTTGGTGTCATTTCTAGGTTCATGCAAAGTCCTACAATACCACTTTGGAGTAGCTGAAAATTTTCTATTTTATATTGTTGGAACAATTAATTATGGAATTCTATATGAAGTAGTTTCAAAATTCAACATATATAAATCCATTGATAACGATTGGGCAAATTTATTGGCTGGCTAAAAAAACACTTTAGTAAGTGTTTTCACTCTCAGATCGACTACAATTATATGGAGTTCAAATAAATAATTTACAAAGATGTTATCCACTTCAGAAACAGAATATATAGCTGCAACTTTAGTAACTTGCCAAGATGTTTAGCTAAGGATACTTATGGATCTTCATTAAAATCAAGAAGGTGCAACTGATATTTTTGTATCACAACTACACAACAATAGCAATGGAAAGAAATCTAGTGTTGCATGAAAGAATGAAGCATATCGACATTTATTTTCTCTTTATCCATTCTTGATGGCAAAAGATGAGATTGCAATGAGATCTTGCATCCCTGGAGAGCAAATAGCTGATATTCTCATAAAGCCACCTTTGAAAGAGAACTTTGTTTCTTTCAGATCATTACTTGGAGTCTACAACTTTGAATCAAAAAGAAGTATTGAAGATGATTCCAGGTTGACCAAGTCAAAAACACAAATTTAGTTTTTTAGTTGATTGGAAAACATGTTTGTAATTGGGTTTCTTTTTTTCCCCCCTCTTTTTAGTTGAGTAGTGCTCTAGTGTAGCTCAAGGTTAAAAGTCATGGGTCGTACTTTTAGTGGATAATTTTTTGCTACTAACGGTCTTAGTTGTGATAGTAGGTTAGCAAATTTTATGGATATTTTTGTCTATCTAAGGGCTATTTTCGGTAATGAATTTATGCATAGCATTTTGACAAAGTTTTTTTGTATGTCAGTACCTAATAGTAGCTATTTATACAGAGTCCTTAATTGTTGTTAAAATTATTAAATTGGAATGAGTTATGTGTCAAATTATAGTGTGAGATAACTATATTTACAAATAGATATAGATATGTTATGGGGGTAGTGGGGAAAAAAAAGACATAGAAACATAACTATCAATTAAAACTCGTAAGCAAACAAACAATGATTTGCCAAAAACTTCAGTTATGGAGAAATTAACCCTAATTTGAGACTTCATATCTCCTTATTTCAAGAATGTCCTCTCACATTGATAAAAAAAAAGGGTCTCATTTATCAAAAATTGATGTTCCAAGAATTAAACGAAAGAAGTGAAAACACATCTTAATAAAAAATAACATCTTAATGCAGGCTATGTTTCATTTATCATATTGAAAAAGTAGTTGTATTTAATTTAATCCAAAATAGTAAAATGTTTAATTTAATAGAGTATATGTATATTTTTAGAGGTTGTCTCGTCTACTTTGTAAGTAATATAATATAACTTGTCCAGTTTTTATTTGTTTGTGATAGCGTTAGTTAGCATATAAGTACTGGAGGTGCTCCTTAGTAATATCATTAAGATTTAATAATATTCTATCTTTAGTGGTTATGGAGCTTGTAATAAGCCTCTACCTCTTTTAAAAGAACACAACAACAATCCCATGGTATAAGTGAATAACATAATTGCCTCTCAAAAACACGAAATTGTTTGAAATTTTAGAACGAATTATCCACATATAGAAAACGAAATTAAGTAAACATGGTTTATATACTATTTAATGATTTTACTTAGTAATCTTCATTCTTTCTTTCCAAGCATGGTGGACCAATACAACTATTAAATAATCAATTCAATTCTTAAAGTTATTATATTTATGTAAGGAATATCACAATACAACTATTAAATAAAATTTAATTTAATTGACATGAATTAGAGATCACTATACACTAGTTTTCTTCACTCAAATTTTTTTTTAAGTTCTACTAGAAATCCTCTTACTCTTTGATAAAGTATTTTAAAGAATGATAATTAAGTCAAGCATTTAAACTAGATCTATTATAATGAGCAGTGAATATGTCTTTTATTTAAAAAAATTAAAAAAATTTCTTTTAACCAAAGATCAAAGAGATTACATGTAAACCAAGTAGCAAAAGCTGGACAACCTATGCATAACTTTTACCGGAGATTGAAGTACATAACAAAACTCATGCATAAGCCTGGAAGTTTTATCATGGAAAAAGTAACAAAAATCATGCAAGTAAGTTGGAGTTCATTTGCGAGAAGTTGGAATATCGATATATCTTGTAATATTCATGACTCTGAATTCATTCTGAAAAACTTGGAAACATTTATAATTATAATATGGACCTAGGAGAAGGCTCCTATAATTAGGTACCCTGTTGTCCGCACATCTCGGCAGCCAGACATACAAGATAAAAGTAGAAATAATAAGATAATTTAAAGTAGAAATAATAAGATAATTTAATGTATTGAATTATTCTTTGCGTACCTGTATGCATGATTGTTTGTCGTGATATTGATTTGTTTGAACGAATTTTATTTCCTCTCGTCTTCTTCCATTAATGAATTCTTCAATGGTTCATAATGTTATGATTCAATAAGTTTTGTCAACTTATATAGCATCACCAACGGACATGTCCTTTGGTAATTGGATGAGAGAGGAAAAGGTCTTTGACCCATTTGAGATCCATTCTATAATACCCAATAACTATTATCTTGAGTGCTTTTATATGACTCAAATCTATAAGTGAAATGGGACATAAAATAGTCTAACAATCTCCCACTTGGCCCATGTGACAACTTGGTGATCCAACAACTTTAAGTGCATACAATACATGGAATCGATCAAGTCATTCTTAACTAAATTTAGCTGATGGGATCATGACAGTCACAAGTTAAATAACGTGATTCTTTCCATGTATCGCAGAATCAACTGAACTCAACAAACTTTAAGTAGGTAATTCGATAATTGTTATCTCACCAATAATAATTATTTTATACAACATAAAATGGATAACCAGTAAGTGAGCAAAAACATAAGATTGTAATTGAATTCAACAAGTGTTATAACAATTCGAGCAAGACAATAATATGTATATCTACATGTCTGAAAACTATACTAATAAGGACTTATCTATAAGGCCCATACGTTTAACATGACCAATAAATGTTTTGGGCGGTAAGCCTTTCCTTAACGGATTTGCTATCATGAGATCAGTACCAATATGATCAATTGACATTTTATGTTTTTTCACTTCTTCTTTCACAAACAAATACTTGAAATCTATATGTTTCGCACCTTTGAATATTTGTCATTCTTGGAGAAGAATACGGCTGTGGAATTATCACAATAAATTCTTAATAGTCTGGTAATACCGTCGATAAGACCAAGGCCTAAGATAAAGTTATGTAACCACAATCTATGAACCGTGGACTTAAAGCACGCCACAAATTCAGCCTCCATAGTGGAAGTGGCAATGACTGACTGCTTTCCACTTTTCTATGAAACTGCTCCTCCAGCTAATAGGAACATGTTACTGAATGTAGATTTCCGTGAGTATATACAACCGGCATAGTCTGAATCTGAGTAAACTATCACTTCAAGATGAGTTGATTTTCTATATGTGAGCATATAGTCCTTGGTGCCTTGTAAGTATTTAAGGACTTTCTTTACAGCTTTCCAGTGATCCAATCTAGGATTACTTTGATATCATCCTAGCATTCCAACAGTAAAATTGATATCTGGCCTAGTGCATGTTTAAGCATGCATTAAGCTCCCAACTACTGACGCATAAGGAGTAGACTCCATGTCATTATATTCCAAATCATTTCGTGGACATTGCATTAGACTAAATTTGTCCCCTTTCTAAATTGGAACTATCCATGCAGAGCATTTTTCCATTTGAAATCTTTCTAATACTTTCTCGATATAACCTTTCCGAGATAATCCTAATAATCTTTATGATTTATCCCGGAATATTTCTATTCCTATCACATAGGATGCCTTACCCATATCTTTCATTTAGAAATTATTAGAAAGAAAATTCTTTACATCATATAACAAAACAACATTATTCACAGCAAGAAGGATATTGTCAATATATAGGACTAATATAATGAACTTGCTCCCACTAACCTTCATATAGATACACCAATCTGCTGGAACCCCTCCCCGGGCGGGTCCACGGCCCGACGTCCTATGTGACATCTGGACCTGTGGCCCACGGAGGAGGAA
>JANZXR010066477.1:0-11877 GCA_027575705.1 Erythroxylum echinodendron | reverse complement strand
GGTAAGAGGTTTACCAAAAATAAGTTTTAACAAGGATTTCTTTTGTGAAAGTTGTCATAAAGGAAAACAAGTTAAAAACTTTTTTCTTCTAAAAATATTGTAACTTCGTCTATACCTCTAGAGTTGTTACATATAGATTTATTTGGTCCAACTAGGACATTAAGTCTTGGTGAAAAGAAGTATGGTCTTGTAATTAATAATGACTTCATTAGATTTTGTTCGATATTATTTTTGTCACATAAGGATGAAGCTTTTAAATGTTTTAAAGTTCTTTACAAAAAGTTACAAAATGAAAAAGAAATTTCTATTGCTGGTATTAGAAGTGATCATGGTGGAGAATTCGAAAATGAAAAATTCAGAGTATTTTGTAAAGAGAATGGAATTTTCCATAATTTCTTTACTCCTAGAACTCCACAACAAAATGTAGTTTTAGAAAGAAAGAATAGGACGATTCAGGGAATGGCAAGAACTATACTATATGAAATGAATCTTCCTAAGTATTTCTAGGTAGAAGCTGTAAATATAGCTTGTTATATTCAAAATAGAATACTTTTACGACCATTATTGAATAAAACTCCATATGAGTTATGGAATGAAAGGAAGCTGAATATATCTTACTTTCATCCATTTGGTTGTAAGTGTACTATATTGAATACAAAAGAAAATTTGGATAAATTTGATTCTAAGGTCTATTCAGGAATTTTTCTAGGATATTTATTATCTTCTAAAGCTTATAGGGTTTATAATCTTGCTTCTAAATCTGTTGAAGAATCTATTCATGTCAAGTTTGAAAATGGTTCTCAACCAGATAGAGGTAATGATATTAATAATGAAACCCCAGCAGTACCCTTAGTTGATAATGAAAGAGTGTCACCATTAGATGTTCCTCTAGAGAAAATATAAGATGTTCCTAGAAGTTTTAGTCTGAAAAAGGACTGGAGATATATATCTTCTCATCCAGAAGATCTGATTATATGAGAAACTTTAGATGGTGTGAAAACTAGGTCTAAATTCAGAAGAGAAGTAAATGTAGCTTTTATTTCTAAAATAGAGCCTAAGAAAATTGATGAAGCTCTTCAGGATGAAGCTTAGATTTTATCCATGCAAGAAGAGCTGAACCAATTTACTAGGTGTAAAGTTCTGTATTTAGTTCCCAGACCTTCCAAAAAGTCTATTATTGGAACCAGATGGGGTTTTAAGAATAAACTAGACGAGTCAAGTAGAGTAAGTCATAACAATGCTAGATTAGTAGCTCAAGGCTATAATCAATAAGAAGGAATAGATTATAATGAAACTTATACTCCTGTAGCTAGGTTAGAAGCTATTAGGATTTTGCTTGCATATGCTATCTATCATGATATAAAACTATTTCAAATAGACGTGAAAAGTGCCTTTTTGAATGGTTTTATAGATGAAGAGGTTTATGTAAAGCAACCTCCTGGTTTCGAAGACCCTAAAAAATCCGATTATGTCTATAGACTTCACAAAGCTTTATATGGCTTAAAACAAGCTCCTCGAGCTTGGTATGATCGTCTAAGTTCCTTTTTGGTTGAAAATGGTTTTAGTCGAGGAAATGTAGATAAGACCTTGTTTAGAAAGTGTATTGAGAATGATTTCATCATAGTACATATATATGTTGATGATACTATTTTTGGTGCAACGTCTAAACAACTATGTTCTAGTTTTGAAAAATGATGAAAAGCGAATTTGAAATGAGCATGATGGTTGAATTAAAATTCTTTCTCGGTTTACAAGTTATGCAAACCGAAGAAAAGATTTTCATTCATCAACAGAAGTATATTAAAGAACTATTGGTTAAGTATGGTATGGATAAAGTAAAACCGATGTCAACTCCTATGCATCCTTCAAACCCTTTATCTAAGGATGAAGCAGGTAAAAAGGTTAATTAAACCCTTTTTAGAGGACTTATTGGTTCTTTATTTTACCTTATAGCAAGAAGACTTGATATTTTGTTTAGTGTTTATTTGTGTGCTAGATTTCAAGCAGATCTTATAGAATCTCATTATATTGCTGTTAAAAGAATTTTAAGATATCTATCTGGTTCTATTGATATTTGCTTAATGTATAAGAAAGGTAAAGATTTCAGGTTAATTGGCTACCGTGATGCTGATTACGCTGGAGACAGGATTGATAGGAAGAGTACAAGTGGAAGCTGTTACTTTCTTGGCCATAATCTAGTTTCATAATCTAGTAAGAGGCAAAGCTCAATTGCTCTATCTACTGCAGAAGCTGAATACATGTCAGCTGCAAGCTATTGCTCACAGACGTTATGGATTAAGTATCAGTTAGAAGATTATTCAATACAAGAAGAACAAATCCCAATCTTCTGTAACAACACAAGTGCTATCAACCTATCAAAGATTCCAATACAACACTCAAAGGTAAAGCATATCGAAGTTAGGCATCATTTTCTGCTAGATTATATACAAAAGGGAATTATTAGTCTACAGTTTGTTGAGACGAAACATCAATGGGCAGATATATTCACTAAGTCATTGAATGAAGAAAGATTCAAAGAAATCAGATGAAACTTAAATATGGTAGTCTTGAGTGATAAATCGTCTGACACGACATAACCCAGAGGATTTTTACAAAAGGAAGATAAAAAGTCGTAAGTTTTCAAGAGCACAGTAACTGTAATCTATAAACGGCAACTTTTGAGATGGTAGTATAAAAGAGAAATCCTCTCAAAAGGTTCAAAATATCATCGACTTTAGAATACTCTTGAAATCCTCTGAAACCGACTCTTGCAGAAGCTCTCAAACAAAACGGTTCATTACTCCTGATTTCACGCCCTTTCGTTTACATTCTCATCTTCAGAAGACAAATCTCATTACTTTGGGAAAATTCCTACTATCTAAAGATCATAATGGATTAGGCTATGATTTATGGAAGACTATTTGATTTCGACTCCTTGAAGAAGAATCAGATGGACATCGAATCAGAAGTCGATGCAGCAAGATGGAAGAACTTCTTTCAGGTTTATAAAGCAGTTTATCTTAATGAAGTTTATGAGTTTTGGAAGAATATGAAAGTAGTAGACGATACTGTAGTATCAATGGTGGATAGATTTCCAGTTATTATGACATTGTAGCTAATCAAGAAGGCCAGTGGATGTTCAAGTGTTGGAGCAGAGGTATCTTAGAACACTAGATGGATAACTGAAATCTTTGTAGAGAAGGCATATATCAATCGACAACTATATGGATGTAGTGACCTAAAGGACAAGAAGGCGGCAAATCTTTTTCCGAAGGCTAGGGTTCTACATACGATACTCTTTCACTATATTCTACCAAGAACAGGATCAAAGAATGTTGTGACAAACATTGATGAACAATGCCTGTTCTATCTACTGAACTATCAGCCAATAAATCTTCCACACCTAATTTTGGGGTATATGATGAAGACAAAGAGGGATTATAATGCCTTACCATATGGCATGATGTTAACAAGAGTCTTTAGAGATTCTAGAATTCTTTTGGACAGAGGAAACAGGGTGAAGATTAATATCAAAAGCATTATTAATGCGTCTAGTATATGTAGAATGGGATTGAAAACCTAGGAAAAGGAGGAGACAAGTTCTATGGTGAAACCAAGGACTGAGGAGGAGCGCACAGTCAGACGTAGTGGAAATGTTACTCCCACAGAGAGGAAGAAAACTCAACCCTCAGAAAGAATGGTTACAGAAGAAAAGAAAAATAAATCGTCTGAGGTAGCAATTAAAGATAAGACGATTTTACAAAAAGAAAAAAGCCAGGTGCATCTATCTGATAAACAATTGTTATTGAAAAGAAAATGAGAGACATTTGATGTTGAGTAAGTTAAGAAATCAAAAAGATCACCAAGGTTACTAACTCTCCGACAAAAAGAGTATAAGAGAGGAAAAGAATTGATTCCAGGTGAAGATTCTGAGAAGGTAGAAAAAGCACCTCAGGCTACTAGGTCTTTAGTCTCAATCTTGCAATAACAGCAACCAAAGTTAACAAAAGAGACCAATATTAAGAGGAAGTTGGAGTTTAAGAAGAAGAGACCCCAACAACAACCATCTTCTAGACTGGTAGAAGAAAATAAGAAGTTGAAGACCAGTCAGAAAGAGAGTACTTCAACTGATGATAATCAGAAGGAAAAATCTGTTGATTCTCATAGTCCTATTAGAAAAGAGGACTTGAAAATGAAGGTGATAGAAGAAATGGTACCTGTGAGAAGTAGAAGCTCAATCATAATAAGAGAACCTGTGAAAAAGATAATCAAAGTACAAATTAAACCTATCTTGGTCAATAATTGGTCTATACATTTTCTGAATCATGAAGAGAGAAGATTATATGGGATTCTGAGAGATAAAAAATCAGAACCATATCCGTTGAAGACGACAAAGGATCGATATACTACCCTGCTACAAGTAGAACACTGATCAAGCTTGTACCTTATGTGCAACCTAGAGCTTCAAACATTGTATGCAATGTAGAAAAAGGGAAATAGAAGATGTACCCTGAAGGAAGACCTTACAGATGAGCAAATTCAAGAAGCTGTGAGAAGCATAGATGATGCATGCAATGCAGAGCAACCAAGAGGCATTTATATTTCACACCACATTTCGAAAGCATCAGGAAGTCATTATGGACACTTCTCCACAGACGCAACTTCTCAAGTAGTTGGAAGGGTGACTAAAGGACGGTTCATAACTATCATGGTCGAAGGTATCAGTTTCAACTTAGAAACTTTTGTGAACCTACTTATCCACCTTAGACCTTTGAGTTCTATACCATTAATCAAAGATGTCCTTCACCTTCTTACAAACTAATACCAAAACTACCAAAACCTGATGACCTTGTTCTCCCAGATGGAAAATAATTGTTCAAACCTCCTGTTTTGAAAATCATTGAACTAGATGTGTTACCTTCAAAAACATATGCTGAACCAAACTTCTATCCATCAAGTGCACCTCAACGAGTTCCTACAATTAGGATGGAAGAAGTTAGTCACTCTCAGCAGTGGAGTCAGGAAGCTTTAGTGAAGGAGATTGAAGAAATTCATACTAAGGTTGATGATTTGAGGGACTCTGTTGGTGATCTACATAAGGAAGTAGCTTATCTTCACGTGATAGTAGAAGAAGACCTCAAGTTGATCAGGACTGACATCCAACGAATGTCTTCTGAAATCATGCAGTATCTGAGAAAACCTTTTTGATTAATAACAAATAGGGGGAGAAGAACAGAAGAAAGGGGGAGAAAAGGGGGAGAAGAATAGAAGTAGAAGCAGAATCTTAATAAAGAAAAGCAGAAGAAAGAAGAGAAGAACAGATACAAGAAAAGAAGATAGTATATGTGTATTTTGTTCCAATTCCTATTCATTATCTAAATAAAAATAGTTCATTCATTTTTATCTTTCTAAATTATGATTATTTGTTATCATCAAAAAGGGAGAGATTGTTAAGTCAGAAGGACTTTACGATAATTAATTTTGATGACAATCAAATAATAATAATGTTAGAAATAAATGAACTAGTTTGATGAGTGTGTTAAGTGTACAGAAATACAAAACACAGAAGAAGGAAAAGATAGAAGAAGAAAGACACAGAAGAAAAACACAGAAGAAGTAGAAGATAGAAGAAGCAGAGAATACAGAAGAAGTAAAAGCACAGAAGAAAAACACAGAAGAAACAAAATACAAAAGAAACAAAACACAGAAGAAGCGAGACACAGAAGAAAAGCACAGAAGAAGTAATGATATAGAAGAAGCGAAACACAGAAGAAACAAAGTACATAAGAAGTACAAATTATAGAAGAAGCGAAACAGAGAAGAAGCGAAACAGAGAAGAAGCAAAACATAAAAGAAGCGAAACATAGAAGAAACAAAGCACAAAAGAAGTAGAAACATAGAAGAAGTAAAGAAAACACAGACGATACAAAGCAGAAGATACACTAGTATGTCGAGCAGTTAGTTAGTTGGAGTTAGTTACAGAACTCAACTAAATAGCAGTTATCCAGAATCAAGAAGTGGTTATTAAGACTCAAGAAGCGGTTATCAAGATTCAAAGAAGTAGTTGGACACTTAGACTATAAATAATAGTCGTAGTCAAAGATTAAATAAATTTTTGATAAACCTTTGATCCTACAACTTTTGAGCGTTCAAGTGTATACTTAGAAAAGAAATTTTCTATAGTGTGATACTGGAAAGCTAAACTACTGTAACAATAGCTCATGATATCTTTCTAGTGAGAGAAAGAAAAGGCTAAGAGCCTGGAGAGGCTAAGATAACTGAAAGAATACTTGGTGTAAGATACCTGAAGAGGCTCGAGAAGAAAGAAAGAATACTTGTAATTTGTTGAAGTATAGTGAATACTCAAAAGAATTCTAAGGACTGGACGTAGCCCATCGTTTGGGGTAGACCAGTATAAAATCATCGTGTCTATCTTCTATCCCTCAACTTATTCTATTTTGTTCTTAAACAAGTATATAGAAGTTATTTGCAATTTAAATAGATAATAATTTTATGATAGTCTTTTAACAAGATAGAGAAGTTCTTATCATAAATATTAACGATTTTGTATTTGCAAAAAGAATACACAATTAAAACCCCATCTTGTGTAAATCATATATTATACGTAATTTCTATATTAACGCGTGATTTACTTCAGATGATTAATCCAATTTTACATAGGTTTACTTTCTATCAAATAAGGATGATGCTTTGAAGTTTTAGTTTTGTAAAAAAAAATCATATCAAAAAAGGATGCTGCATTACTTCAATTTGAAGTGATCATAGAGGAGAATTTGATAACATAAAGTTTTAAGAATTCTATGACAGCAATGATAAAACTCACAATTTCTCTTATCCAAGAACACCTCAATAAATTAGAGTTGTAGAGAAAGAACAGAACTTTGGTTGACAAAACAACAGAACTTTGGTTAACTAAGGATGCAGGTGAAGTAATGGCTAGTTAAAAAAAATGCCTACTTAAGGAAGAGCCACTGCTTTTGTTAACACATATCAGACTCTTGAAATATAACTATAACATCAATTCTTTAGAGTGATATCATTGAAAAATCTCTTGTTTTTTAGAAAGTGAAATTATTTTTGAGAGAGATCAGTGTAGCTTATATCGAGCAAACTTCATTTTTTATTGAGAGCTGGCTAGCTAAATACTACTAGTTTAGAAGGTTAGAGAACCAAGAAAAATATTAACTTATGAGCTTAGAGAGGGCCGTCAAATTGCTACTTGTTTTTATAGTGAAATACTAAAGTTGAATACTTGGGGACTATACAAAGGCTTAGGTTATAAGTCAAATCAGTATAAATCGACTACGTCCTTCTTCTCTTCTCTCTTAAATTTTATATTTCTGCATTATAGCTTGTGTGTGTGTGTGTGTGTGTGTGTGTGTTTGTGTATGTTTATTTCACCAAAAGGCTCCTTCATTTTTAACAGGCTTTTTCTGTTTTCAACTTCAAAAAGGTTCCTTTCGGTTTTAGTAGGCACCTTCTATTTCAAATTGTTTTTAACATGACTTTTTTTTAACAGACTCCTTTCGTTTAAACAAGATCCTATTGCATAACAGGATCCTATTGTTTTAACTATTGATAAGATCATGTCATTACTTCTTAAGCTAAAAGTAACTTGTAAAAATTTTTAATCACACGCAATTCATCCCCTCTTGCATGTGTTTATTTTATTAAGGCCATAAATTAAGGGAGTATTTAAATACCATATTATGGTCGAATGAAGTCGTATGTGTCCTTAATATACACATCATTGTCATCCTCATGGAGTGTAGTTATGTTTGATATAATGTTAAGCCTCAAACTTTTAGCGAATCTATGAGTGTAGTTATGTTTGATATAATGTTGAGCCTCAAACTTTTAGCGAATCTATAACCCTCATATATAACTGGTCCTGAAGAGATGGACTTGATGGATTCACCAATTGATTTTTATAATATCCATAGCCCATTGTAATGGTCCTAATATAATGTACGTGATGGATATGATTTTACAGAGGTTGAGTCATATTGGCTCTTAATAATTTCATAACCTTTAATGGCTAATCTGTAAGATGATAAACTTAGAGAAACCACCTATTTGAGTGTGAAGGTGGAACTACCTTTTGTGAAAGAATTAGGATATCTTTCTAGAGCACTCATAAGAATCCAAGGTATTGCATGGCCATAAAAAGTTGTTGTTGTGATTTATCTTCTTTTCATTATGAAATTGGTAGAAATTAAGGGTATTTAATATATGTTGCGATGGTCTTATCCTAAGTTTATAAAGTTCAAGAGAAATTCCCTTTTATTAATTAAGTTGTTGCCTCACATCACTACACATGAATTCAATCAAAAGATACTAATTCTTAAGTATATAACCTTTCTTTTGCTAATGAGCCATTTAGTAGGAGATCATTAGGTAAATGGGCCTATCCTTTACTTGTTTACCAAATGTGTGTCATGTTTTTATCCCACATTGGTGGGTAAAAACAATTATTACGTCCTCATATTAAAAAGAGTACTTGCCAAGGTTTGAGTAGCTTGTCATTTAGTAATTTGTGAGAGGTGGATCAAGGTCAGACTAGGCATGGTGCAGGTGTGAATGCTAGTCATTGATTCGATTCAAGCTATGTCACAAATGCTTTCTTTGCTAAGGATGGTTTTTTTTGACTTAAAAATTTGAAAACTTAGTCCATCTAACTGAGGATTGGTCAGGAAGAGATCAAGGTGGGTCTTAAGCTTTTATCCGGGAATTCTTTTATAGTCTCATCTTAAATTTAATGTTGTGGTGCATCCATCGTGGATGTATTGTTATTGCCTCGAGGTCTTTGCTTGAGCTATTGGATTATAGACGTCTTAGGTGTACCATCTACGCTAGGAGTTCTACACTTCCTTTGGTAAATCAAAGCTGCTCTTTGTTGAAAATATGCAACCCTTGTTTTCACGTAAGAAACATGTGCATTACACAAGTATTTCAAGTTCCAGTGTTAATAGACTTGTGGTAAAATTACAAAGTGGTACATATTAAAGAATGAGTCGTTTTAATGATTCAAAGTTAGCCTCTACAATCGTGGGAAGACTTTCTTGTTGTTTTTTAGTGTTTCAATTATGTTATAATTAGAACGTTACTAATTTGTTTCCTGTTTTGTAGTAATTTCAGTTTTATTAAATATCTCTTATGTAAAGCCCACAAAAGGCTAGCGTCTAATTCAATAAAAGGGTTGACTACTGGGATAAAACTTAGCTTTCTTGCTCTATCAAATTCCTACATAGTGGTAAGAGCCAGGTTGCAACCTAGGCTTTTTTTATTCTCTTAATTTCATTTGCAGCAAGATGGCATCCAATAACTCTGTAATCAATATTCACAGCCTCAAATTCCAATTTTCTGGGGTCACTCTTACCAATTCTGGAGCGTCAAAATGAAAGCTTTGTTCAAATCTCAGGATTTGTGGGATTTAGTTGAAAAAGGGATCTCAGAATCAAATTCAAACAAGATATGAACCAAGGAGTGTTAGAAGAAAGATACAAAAGCCCTGTTCTTCATTCAATAAGTAGTAGATGAAATGATCTTCTCGAGGATTACAGTATCTAGCACAACAAAGGAGGCTTGGAGCATCTTTAAGACAGAATATCAAGGTTCAGCTAAGGTGATCACAGTCAAGCTATAGTTTCTCAAAAGGGATTTTAAGACAGCCAATGTAACATCCCGTTTCCATACTACGGGTTAGAACTATAGATTTCCATAAATGAGATATTAGAAAATGCATTTCATGCTCATGCATAGTGTTAGCATATATACACGTGAATTTGAATTTTTACACGCATTAAAATGATTGTATATACATTCATAGACATTCCGGGTATAATTAATTTATAATTAAATTGTGAATGTAATTTTGTGGAGAATTATGGTTTTTATATGTTGAAAATTTGATTTGGAGAGTGTATATAGTAATTTAGAATTTTTGGAGAATTTTAGAAAATTTCTAAAAATTTTGGTAAAACTTGGACTAGGAAAAATGCCAAGTGGCAAGACAATTGACAAATAGCATTTAAATTAAGAGTCAAATGGCAATGAAAATTTTTATTTATGACTTTGGGATTTAATGACATATTTCATTAAAATTTGGAGACATTTGGAGTAAAAATTGGAGTTGATTGGACAATTGAATGAAAGAACCTAAATGAACTTATAATGAGATGACATGTGGCAAATGAAAATATCACTTGCCAAGCCATGTCTTAAAACCCATGATGCTTTCCAATTGACCAAGCTTTATGTTTCGTCTTACTTTTCTTCTCCTTATTTTCGTGACCTCTACATCTCTTCTCTTTTGTCTTCCTTCATGATCTTCACTCACCCAACTATCAACACCTTGCTTTCATCTTTCATTTGTTACTCTTTTCTTGTTCTCTTCTTCATTTCTCACTCAATACCTAACCTCCCAATCTCCATGAAGACGTACGTGAGTTGTATGAGAAGCTAGGGTTGGTGTTCTTTTAAAGGCTTTGGAGCTAAATCAAGTTAAGTGATGCTTTAATCTTCATGGGTTAGTGTAAATGGAACATGTATGATGAGTAATTTGAGATTAATGGGTTGATCATGAATTTTTATGTATGTGTCGTGGATGAAGAATAAAGATGGTTGATGTCTTATTTTGAGTATATGATTTATTGAAAATTGATAAGTTTTTGTTGAGATGATTTTTGAGATAGAAAGGTGATTATGATAAATGTGTATATGATGTATTTTGTTTTTGGTGTATATGATCAAGCATGGATTTTGAATCGTGTATACATGATCTTGAACTGTAATTGGGGTATTATTAAAGAAGAAATGATGTGGATATAAGTTAGAAATGATAGATTAAGCAAAAGAGATGAATTAGGAAGAGATTGAGATTGATTAGGAAGTGTGCTAGAAATGTGTTAGATGTAGTGGTTCAACTAAACATGCGTCGATTTTTTTGACATATCTTGACCTATAGATATCCAACTAGGATGATTGTCCATTTACATTAAACTAGCGACGAGTGACTACAATTTTCATGATGAAATTGAGTTTGAATTCTAGCTGTAAGAGTGTTCAAAATTGTCTTGAAGTTGAGTTTCAGATTTTGTCTCTGTTTCTGAACAGTATGGAGTAAATTGTGCATAAATTTTAGAATACTGATCCAAATTGTATAAACTTAGGTTTTTTAGAATCTTAATACATAAATGAACAATTTTTTAGAAGATGGCTTTGCCAAAAACCTCGTTTTCTAGGTGTAAAATGGATGTGAATTTCGAAAAAGAAAAAAAAAGGAAGGGAGGGTGCTTCAGCCTGATGCAGGTCACAATGGCGACTCTACGAAGTCGCGATCAGGACAAGTTGCAGTCACGACTCTGCCGAAGTCGCGCGCCACTATGGAAGTCACCATCGTAACCCCGAAGGTGATATGCAGGAGATGCCTTCCGAACATGTGTTGGTTTTTTTATGATATCTTGAGCTATAGATGTCTAAATAAGATGTTTCTTGATTCAAATTAAACTAGAGACATAATTATACAACTTTTTAAGAATTATAAATTTAATTCTGTCTTTAGGACTTTCAAATTTTAGTGCGAAATTGAGACTGGATTGAATGTTATAGTACTACCTGATACAGAAATTATGTTTTGATGTTTTTATAAAAAACTGAATGGATATAGGCTGTTAGATCCCACTTTTAGGATTTTTACATTTTATTTTATTTTAATTTTTTTATTAGATTATCAAACACGGAAAATAAATAAGAAAGTATGAAGTTGAAATTTTTGGATTTTAATATGATATATTATGGATTTTGGTAAGGTGGTATAAAGTAAAAGAAGGAGTTAGTAGGAATTTCATGAATAAG
>JANZXR010066466.1:0-11878 GCA_027575705.1 Erythroxylum echinodendron | reverse complement strand
TCTTGCATGTACACCCTTGAGAGATACTTCTTCCTGAACACCTCCACAAAATCCTTCCATGACAACACTGGAGGCACCATCTGACTATAGGGTACTGATTCCCACCAATAAAGTGCATTCCCCTTGCAACAGACTAACTTCATAATCCAACTTCTCCTCATCCCCAACTTATACTTCAGATGTTTCAAAACTTGGTCATAACTCTAACTTCAATCTAGCCTCTCTCTTACAATGGACATCTATCTTAAAAGTTACCCATATAAGATCGTAATACCAGCGCTTTGATACCAAAATCTGTTAGACCCCATTTGCGGACCCTGACTCCTTATACATGATTATTCATGCTTGCTCTAATACCACAATCTGTCAAGCCTCGTTATCGGAGCCTGGCTCAGACTTACCTGATTATTCATGCTTGCTTTGATAACATACTTTGTTAGTTTCATGCATGCAGAATGTCTTACCATGAAAGTTATCTTCTAGAGATAACACCTTGATCACTTTAGAATTATCTTCTCAAAACTCCTCTTTTATTAGTCTCAGCTCTTCAATCTCTACAACTTTCATGAAGACCTTGAAAGTCGACTTTATCTTCTGAAGGGTCTATTATTTTTATCGTCTCATTGCTTGCGTCTCAATTTTGGCTTCACTTCATCTCATTTCTATCGTCTCATTTCTATCTATTTAGAAGTCTGTGAACAGTAACACAGACGATAGTCTGTGAGTAGTAACACAGATGATATCTTACAATCTTCATAACTTTCTCTAACGTAATCGGTTCGGGGTATTCTTTATATGGTTTGAAAGATAATTCCAAGGTCTACAACCTCCCTAAAGACCCCAAGATCAACTCTATCTTCTGAGGGGTCAATAAAGGAGACAGAAGATATATGTGAATAGTAACTTAGATGATAGTATGAACAGTATCACAGACGATATCTTTCAAGCATCATATCTTTCTCTAGGGGAATCGGTTTGGGGTATCCTTTATATGGTTGGAAAGATGTTTTCAAGATCCATAATATCCATGAAGACCTTAAGGTCAATTCTAACTCCTGAGGGTTCAACATTGGGACAGAAGATACAAGAGGAACAAGAACACAAAAGATGCACTCCACTCTAGTACTTCTTAACTCCTTCTTATAATCCTTAGTCCTTAATCTATCCTCTGTGTTTGACTTTTATCTTCTGGGTTGACCCTCTATCGATGGAGGATCTATCGTCTGAAATATGTGAACAGTGACACAGAGGATATGAGTCTCTATGTTCGAATTCATCTGTGAATAGTAACACAGACGATACGTGTCCTCTGTGTTCTACCGCGTCTGTGAACAGTAACACAGACGATAGTGTCCACTGAGTTTTAATGCGTTTGTGTATAGTAACACGGATGATATGTGTCCTCTTTGTTTTAATTCGTCTGTGTACAGTAACACAGACAATACGTGTCTCTTTGTTTTAATTCGTCTGTGTACAATAACACAAATGATATGTGTCCTCTTTGTTTTCATTCGTCTATGTACAGTAACAGAGAAGATAGCACTATCATTCACACAAACGAAGTCCATTCGTCTGTGTACAGTAACATAGACGATTCTATGCTCTATGCTCTATCGTCTATGTTTTCCTCTACTCGTTCTTCCTATTCTTCATCCATCCTTCCCTCTGTGTTCTGACGTCATCACGGAGGATACTTATACTTCTAAATCCTCCTTGCCTCTGTGTTGTGATTTCAGCACAGAGGATACTTATACTTTTAAATACTCCTTGCCTCTGTGTTGTGACGTCAGCACAGAGGATATTTATACTTTGTATTTTTCCTTAGCATCTTTCTTCTTCGATACAATCTATTAACCTTTTTTAACGTCTCTCATTTATTCTAAACTTAAATCAGAATCACCTAGACGTGATCATTAATTTCTCTTACTCCTCAATCATTTGAATCATAACCAGAAATAGAAATCATACACAAATTTCATATGAGTACATATCTCTTTCATTCATTTCCAAATGTATCTGTTTTATAAAGCTTTAAAATCCTTACAAGCCATAACTACCTTAGTTCTCATAAACAATACAATTTGCAAGGAGGTTAAAGCCTTAGCTATCAGAGATCAGTTCTAACTATTACAAAAGTCATTTGTAGACTTGAGCTACCTTGCATCATGACTTATTCACTCTTATAACAAGTAACAAGCAGAAAACCTTTTCACAGTTGAAACATACTTAGTTTCAAATCATGTATGCATTCATCATGTCAGACAATTCATGAGCACTTAAGCACATCAAAATGGTTCGGGTGGATCCAAAACAGAACGTACTACACATTTTCCTTAAAGGGTCCTGTGTAGCCGTGCACAGAACATACTAGGCAATTCCATTTTCTGGTCTTGCGTAGCCGTGAACTTATGGGAGTCGTTGAAGGAGCTCCATGCCCTAGCGGGCAGGCGGGAGAAACCTTTAGACAAGTGCACTGTCTTAACAGAGGGGACCACCACAAACCCACATAACACAAAATTTTCATGTTCTTGAAAACTAATTGCCCAAAATGGCAGTTCTTGAAGTTTTTGCTTTTCAGATCAGAAACTTGTTTTCAAAAACTATGCAACTTTTTGCAAAAAACAGTTTTGTATGAAAAATTGCAAAACATGCAAAACATTTATGACATTTCAAGCCATACCAAACAGAACAAAACATGCAGCACATTTATGCAGAAATCGAAGTCATTGAAAACAAACATTTATGGCTTATTTCTTCATTATAAAACTGTAACCCACCTTAAAAATCTTTGCTTGGTTCTGTATCCGACTTATGGATGCCTATCCTCTTGATTTCCTTGCCTCTCTTGAACCCCTCCTTGATTTCCTTCATAAAAGAACACAACTCCTATTTAACCAAGATATCTAGATTCGGCTAAACCATAATGTACATTCACCAAAATGACTTACTGTAAATCTTTACCAAGTAATGAGATTCTTAACTCCAGAGAAAGCTCCTTCCTCCTTCTTTCTTTTTCCCCTCTTGTATGCACTCGGATTCTCTCTTTAAGCTTTGCAAAAATTTCAACTTAGCTCATAACTCTCTTCTTTCCACACTCAGCTGAAACCTCTCTTCTTCTGTGTTTTCTTCCATTCACGCTACCAACTCTGCCAATAAGACAAGTCCACCATACCTTTCCCAAAAGTCCATTTTACCCTTAGTACTTAAGCTATATTCCGAAAATACCCTCAATTTCCTCTTATGCATTTATTCCATAAGCTATTATGCTTAAGTTAATAGAAAAATTTTCAGGGGGCCGACATATACATTTGTTTTCTTTTGTGATAGTTGTCAAAAAACTGGGAATATTTCTAAAAGAGATTAGATGCCTCGCACCAACATTTTAATTTGGGAAATTTTTTATATATGGGGAATTGACTTTATAGGACCATTTCCTCCTTCACTTGGTAATTTATACATTTTAGTAGCAGTTGATTATGTTTCTAAGTGGGTTGAGGCTACACCTACATACACTAATGATGCTAAAGTTATGTTACAATTTATACGAAAACACATTTTCACTAGATTGGCACACCTAAAATAATAATTAGTGATCAAGGGAATCATTTCATAATTAAATAATTTTCAATCCTGCTTTAGAAATATGGGGTGCATCATCAAAATGGCACATCATATCATCCCCAGATAAGCAAACAGGTAGAAGTGTCAAATAGGGAACTAAAATAAATTTTAGAAAAGAATGTGAATAGTGTTAGAAAAGATTGGGCTATTAAATTGGATGATGCATTGTAGGCTTATCAAACTGCATTTAAAACTCTTATAGGCATGATTCCTTATAGGTTAGTTTTTGGTAAATCATGTCATCTTCCTATTCAATTAGAGCATTGTGCATATTGGGCAACTAAAATTTTGAATTTTAACTTAAAATCTGCACGACAAAGAGTTGCAGCTTGATAATTTATAAGGAATGCTTATGAGAATGTTGGAATTTATAAGGAAAAGACTAAAAAGTGACATGACAAGCACATAAAAGACAAAGAATTTCAATTGGGTCAACAAGTCTTGCTCTACAATAGCTATCTACAACTTTTTTTGGGCAAATTGAAGTCCAACTGATCTGATCCTTACCGAGTAGTTAGCACTTCACCTTTTGGTGCAATTGAAATTTTGAATGAAAAGAACAATGAAGATTCGAGGTTAATGGACAACGACTTAAGCATTATGTGGTGGGTGACTATCTGTATCAACTGCCTTCTAAATGCTTGGAAGAACCATGAAAAGAGGGAGAAAGTCTAGCTACTGACTATAACTTAGAACTCAAATTTTCTCTTTTTTATTTTGAATTCAATTATTTAGTTAAACTTATTGTTTTCCTTTCAGGAATCCTCCACCACCCAAAACATGAGTGGCACCTTAGGTAAGTTTCCTTACTCCATCTTCATGCATTATTTTTCTAACATTGGGGTGGGAAATTTCTTTAAAATTTTGGTTGTTAGTTAAAACTCAAGTTTATTAAAAATCTTTTGAAAAGAAAAACATGTCCTCGAACTTTTTTATTTTTGTGATCAACTTCAATGCTCTAGGATGATATATAATTGCTAAAGAATATAACTTTGGGAAAATGCTTGATATTGCTTCAATTTTATGCATAAACTGAAATTGTGGTTTTTTTAAAGTCCAAATTTGATTTTGATCTATGATTGATATTACTTTAGGATTATTGGAAACATGTTGTGTGAATTTTTCCTGAGCAAAGTATTGTATTTGACTAACTCCCTGAACTTGCTTGAGGACTACTTGAGGTGAAATAACTGATTTGGGACCTTATTAAAGAAGTGATTTGGGCCATGTTTGGCCATTTAAACCTTTCTAGCCTACCCCATACTAAATATCATCACCAGTATCCCTATTGAGCCTTTATTGATAGCTATGAGCCTTTTTGTTATTCTTTCATAGCCTATAGTTATCCTAACCTTGACCCCAAATATTTATAACTTCACCCGTGAGACAACTAATTTGGTCAGGTAAAAGCATTTAAAGCTATGAGAGGGAGCATAAGGGGTGGAGGAAGTTTAAGGGGGTTAGGTAAGTGAGGAGAGTATGACATTTTTTTAGCAAAAAAAATCTATATAAAGGCCTAAGTTTGGGGGTGGAAAACACAATTATAACCACATTTTGGGGAGGTGAGTGACTTACTACACATTCTTTATGGAATTGGTTGTCTTTGCTGGAACTTGAATCGAAAAAAAGGGGGAAAGATTAAAAAAGAAAAAGAAGAAGAAGAAGAGGAAGAAGAAGAAGAAGAAGAATAAGAAGAAGAAGAAGAAGAAGAAAAAGAAGAAGAAAAGAAGAAGAAGAAGAAAAGAAAAAGATTAGAAAACCAGAAAAAAGAAAGAAGAAAAAAACCCTTAAGTTCTAAGTAAAACTTAAGCAACTTTTGAGTGAATGTTAAGCAAAGAGAGTAAAAATGAAAAACAAAAAAGAGTCTAAGAGGAGAAATGGTGAGGAGTCATTATTGAGAGTAGGAATGAAAGCTTTGATGTTGTAAAGTGACCAAAAATGTGTTTTCCCATTTTAAATACTCTAATCCTTTCTTTATTTCAACCATTTACCTTTGACCTGAACTGTACAAGTTTATTTAAGTCTTAATGATCTTTGAGATGGTCTTGATTCAACATTAGTAGAGATTGGTGCAAAAAGCAAGCCTATAGGAGTTAGATTGGAAATTTTACTTGCATATAGCTGGTTTCCAAACACTATCCTAGAAACTGAGTAGTTGCTTGATTGGTTAAGCATGATTAGGAGGATGAGAAAAAAGACTTGGTTTTTGTTTATAAAAAAAGAAAATGGTTGCAATATCTTGCAACGTCTTTGAGTTATATTCCTAATGCAATTTCTTAAAATTTGGAAGAAGTTTATCTATTTTCTAATTCTTTTTTTTGCTCGAGGGCGAACAAACTCTAAGTTTTAGGGTAATTTGATGCCTAATCTATTCTAGCATAACTTTGTGCCCTATTTTGTAAATTTAGACTTCTAATTTTGGAGCTAAAATAGGAAGGATTGAAGAGATATGGTCAGATACTAATTCTATATGCAAAAAGACTCTAAATTAGGTATATAAAGTCTTATAAATCAATAAAAGACCTTCCTAATCAGACTAAAACAAGGATAAATTTTTAGTATAAAGGGGACTGTCACATATCACATTTCACACCCGGCATAACCTACATAACCTACATTTAAGAGAGTTGGTTAGGAAGAGGGGATTATCCTAGTATCGGGGTTTTTCGTTATATTATTTCCATCATGTCTTTTTCTAAATTTATTACTAGTTGTGTTTTTGTTTACAAACATGTTAGCTTAATTTCTTTTTAGTGCTAAAGGGAGGCTGAATTGAGCCCTATTCTACCATGATTTGATTGTTTAATTGTTATCTTTTAACACATGAATTTATGCTTTAATTTGTTCTTAATTCTTCTTTGATTTTTATGAAAGTTATTCACTAAAGCAACCTGAAACATGGACCTTTAATTGATACATGTATGGAATTCCTAGATGAATTGATTATTAGATCTTGATAAAGCATAGCTAGGATTACTAAGACAACCTGAAATATTGGACTCTTAGATAATTTTGGTGGTAATATTACATGAGTTCCATTGAATTTTAATGCATCTATGCAAAATGAACACTTCTTATAGTTTGCATATAACTTCTCTTTCCTAAGCACATCCAAGATAACCTTAACATGCATGACATGTTCATTTAATTTCTTACTGTAAATCAATATGTCACTAAAGTAAACAACCACAAATTTACTAAGGAATTCATGCAAAAAATGATTTATTAAGTACATGAAAGTACTAGGCATTAGATAAGCCAAAAGACATAACCAATTACTCATACAATCCATATTTGGTCTTAAATGGGGTTTTCCTTTCATTACCTTCTTCCATCCTAATTTGATGATAGCCATTTTTTACATCAATTTTGATGAATATGCAAGCACCATACAACTCGTCTAGCTTATCATTTAATCTAAGATAGGATGGTGATACTTTATAGTGATCTTGTTGACCGCTCTACAATCCATTCACATCCTCCAAGTTCCATTTTTCTTTGGCATAGAACAAGGACTCATGGTTTCCCTCACATACCCCTTTTTTAAGCAATTCATCCACTTTCCTTTATAATTCCTTTGTCTCCTTTGGATTGCTTCGATCTTTTGGTATCAAGTCAGTCTGGTGCTCTATCCCTCTCAAAGATGGTAATCATGCAACATGGTCACAAACATATTAAGAAATTTTAGGTCAAGGTCAGTGTTAGTAAATAATGTTTCCTTAAATGGAATCAAGATTAAAGCCCTCTTATCTAAATATACACTTTTTAACTCTCTCTCTTTTACATAAAAACATGGTTGTGTCTTAACCTTTTCACTCCTCTCAATTTCTCTTCGCTCACTTTTCACATTCTTTTTTTTCTTTTCACTCACTAACTTCTTTCCTGCACATCCCACTTTCTTTTCCTCACTTATATATTCACTCACCATAGGGCCTTCAATGTTATTCTTTGCTCTTATGGCCTTTTTGCTTTCTTCTTTCTTTTTCACCTCACTGCCTGAATACCTGCTTGATGATTTTTGAATTTTCAGTTGTTCAAGGTATGCTTCTTCGGGTGATAAAAGAGTAAGGTAACTTTCTGCCCATTATACATAAAAGAATATCTATTCATGTACTCATCATGCATAACATGCCTATCAAATTGCCATGGCTTATCCAACAATATATGACCAGCTTACATAGGCATGACATTATACACAACTCCATCTGCATAACCACCAATAGAGAATGCAACAACTACTTGCTTAGTAATTTTGACTTCACCACTATCATTCAACCATTGTAGTCTATTTGGATTAAGATATTTAATACATTTCAACCCAAACTTCTAGTACTAGCAACATTAGTGCAAGTACCCCTATCTACAATCATGCTATAAGATTTCCCACTTATTAAGCATCTAGTGTGAAATATGTTCTCCCTTTGTTCTAGAATATCTTCCTTCACATTCAGGTTTAATGGATATCTAACAACTAAAGATTTACCCTTAACAACATACTCAACATTCTCATCAACATCAAAACAATCTTCTAAAGGTGGCATACTTAAATCACTACTATTAGATTCATTACTATCATCAGAAATATAAATAATATCACCACCCTTAATAAACATAATCTTCCTATTAGGGTATTCAGATGTATAACAACCATGCCCTTGACATTTAGTCACTTAATATCCCTATGTTTAGAAGGTTTAGAGAATGGATCAATAGTACCTTTTTAACTTAAAGTGCTCTTCTCCTTGCCTTTGTTTGGCTTATTACCTTTCTCCTTGTAATTTGAATAGTGCTCCCTCTTCTTTATCTTCTTTTTTTGCTCCATTTTGGATTCCATTTACTAATAGAATTTAAGAAAGACTTCACTGCCCTTCTTTGTTTTTGCTACTTCTCTACCTTCATGTTGATGTTTGCTAGGTCCTCCATCTCTACATAATGCTGTAACTTAACCACATCAGCAATTTCCCTATCTAATCCACCCATAAACTGGGACACTTTCACCTCTTCCTCCTCTTTTATGTAAGCTTTAATCAGTAGTATCTCCATCTTCTTGTAATATTCTTCTCTTGATCTAGTTCCTTGTGTGAGTCTACATAATGGCTAATGCAACTCTTCATAGTAATAAGGTGGCACAAATCTCTTCTTATTACTCTTTTCATCTTTTCCTAAATGGATATAGGTGATTCCTTATTCCTCCTCCTATTCTTTGCCAATTCATCCTAGCAAGCTCCGCTAATTTCGTTTTCTTATCTTCAGAATAGTTGTGACAAGTAAAAATTGTGTCCACCTTTCTTTCCCATTCTAAGTATCACTTTAGCATCATTCATACCTTTGAAGGGTGGAATTTTCAACTTGATGGCATTAATGCTTCTACCTTTTCTCTCCACTCTTTCTTCCCTCCTTACTCTAACCCTCACGAATTGCACTTCATCTTCATACTCGTCATACATTCTTTCGAATTCTTCCTCGCTATTCCTATGACTATCAATTGATCTATTACGGTTTTGGATTCTATCGATTTCATTAGTTCTCTCATCCATCTCATTCATCCTAATAGATAGCTTCTTGAATTCATTCATGAATGCCTTATACATCACTTTCAAATCAAGCACATTTTCATCCTCCTCATGTAATGTTTCCTTTCCATCTCTTTTATTAGACATTCTTTTACTAAAAAGCTGCAAGGAAATGATTAGCAATAAAAAAGTAACCTCACAATTCACTAACGTGTTTCACTCAAAAGATGGCACTCTGCTTGTGTTTCACTCTAAATTTGGCTTTTACCCTCTTTCAAGCCTTTTTCCACTCAAGTCTTTTTCCACTAAAGCTTGCTATCCTCAATTGCACTTTAGAATTCAATTTTCAGTGAAGGTAATTCACAAACAGCAAATTAAAATTTACGAATGTGATAAAAACACCTAAGAAAGATGATAAGCATAAAACTAGAAGCAAGTATACTGAAACGAATAAAGGCAAAATGGGCACATAGGAGGAAGGAATGTATGCTGCCTAAAAATATGTATAGAAACAAGATCTGGCACCAACCAAATCAAATCTTTCCTTTTTTATATTTTACTCTACCAACTGATTTTTGTTCTTTTTAACGCTAAAAACCATTTTTTTCATTTTTTCCATTTTTCATGTTTTTTTTATGATAACTAGATCAACGATAATTCAAAGAACAAACTTGGAAAAATAAAGAAACAAGAAAAATACTAAAACAAGATGAACCATAATTTCGAATTCTAATAAAAAAATAACAATAGTGATAGCAAATAAATGCAAGATAAGAATTTATCCTAATCTAAACTCTGATACCAAATCATGCGGAACCTCAAAGCTAAGGAATCCGAAACTTCTTAAACATATACTTTGGATAGAACATGAACAAGAAGAAATCCCCAATCCTTATGAACCCCCAATCAATTATGTAGGTCGAAATGCATATGATAAGATTGATTTGAAAACAAGAATAGAAATTTGCTACAAGTGATTACCTTGATAAGAATTATATTCTTGATGAAATATAAAAAGACAAGAAATCCTCCGTTAAAGAATTCGATCAAGCCAACGTGAGAATTTATTCATCCAAAATCCCCAAACAATGTTTATTATGAGGTGTTTATACCTCTTGAAAAGAAATAAACTCTAAATATGTAAAAGATCTTTAAACATGGGCTCCCACTAAATTAACTAAAACTCAAACTAATATTTCTAAAATACAGTCTATTAAACCTAAAAGATTTAAATTAAATAAGTTGAAAGTTAATAAAAGTTCATCTCATTAAAATAAACCCAAAACACAAGCAGTAGGCAGCCCAAAGCTATGCTTTTAAATTAAAATAATTAATTAAATAAGAATGAAAGTATTCTTGCACATTCTGCCTAACTTGATTAGTTATGATGTCATTGGCCTCTCATTATCTCTTGAGATTTCATGCCATCTATAATTCGGCCCATGTAGGATTAAAGTGCTTCTTTAAACTTCTTAGCTCTTAAACTTGTTATTGGTCCCTGCGACATTAATAACTCATCTTTGGTTCCATATCTCTTACAAAGTATTATGGTCGTGCTCACATTAAATTCAGTTCGCCCTCTACTATATTACTACATGAATAACTAAAATTATAAACGAATATTACTCATATTTCCTCAAGGCATTAATTATGTAAATATTACGTAATATAATATTTATTTAAATAATTTCACATAATAGATAATAAAAAAAGTTATTTAGACCAGAAAGTTTCTTCAGATGGGGTGAAAGAAATCTTTCTCAGTTATTCGTTAAAATATAATTAAAAAGGTTGATTTGAGCAATAAGGAAAATTTTATTTTATATTTGTTTAATGAGACATTTTATTACTTACATTTTTTCATTCGTGTAGAACAATAATATATATTATATATATACACACAAATTAAGTAAACATTTTCTAAAAAGAGTTATTGTGTAATATAAATATGATTCCTAAAAAAATATTTATCGAACACTTTCTAAAATGATTTATTGAGTAATGTAAATATGGTTCCTAAAAAAATATTTATCGAACACTTTCTAAAAAGACTTATTGTGTAATATAAATATGATTCCTTATTGTTGAGAGCATCAATTACTTTATTTATAGATATAAAAAATGGAAAAGTATCATTTTTATTTTTTTATTATCTAAGTTTTTAAAATTTTTAATTAAATGCCTAAAGTTTTAAAAATCAAATAAATTAATTTAAAAGGTTATTTTGTTAATATTTTATTGATGTGACTAATAAACCACGTAAAAATCGCCATTTGAAAGAGATAGTGATTCTTCATTTTCATCAACATTATTTTTTAACAATGTTGTAATTTACGTAACAATGTAAAGATTAACAATTGAAAGAGGTATGGGATTCTTCAGTTTCATCAATATAATTTCGAACTTTATGGAACAAATATAATATTAAAAGTACGAAATATAATATTATTAGAAGATGAGAGCAAAGTTATAAATACCATACCGGACTTAGTATCGGATTGAATTCTGGTACGGTACTATACCGGTACCGTTTCGAGTAATTTTTTAAATTTATAAAATAGTCCCTAAATTTTTAAAAATTACAAAATACTTCATTATCATATTGTATAGTTGTAGTTTATTTAATTTAGCTTTTTTATATCATATCTATTTTAGTTTTTATATATCTTTATTATATTCTAATTATTTCTATATATAATAATTATCTAAATATAATAATTTATTGTAAAATAATGAAAATAATT
>JANZXR010066397.1:0-11880 GCA_027575705.1 Erythroxylum echinodendron | reverse complement strand
TGTATAATTAATTATTAATAATATTTTAATTAATTAATTATATTTTAATTAATTATAATGTAATTTATTAACCTATTTCTTTATAACAATGATACCCATTCCTCTAGATTAAGAGAGGAATGGAGTATTACCCAAAAGTGGGTAATCAAAATAATAACCCTATAATCATACCCCCTTACCAAACTCAGTCTTTCATTTCATACCCATTTCTCTTTTTCCATACCTACTAAACAAGCACACCCTAAATGTTATTGCCTAAGTTGATATTATTAATGTTAGGATGATTTGAAACACCAAAAACTCATTATTTGGCCATTTGTATTAAGATTTGATTCATAAGCAACTATAGATGTTGGTATAGCTAACAAATCTCATCCAATTATCTACATAATCAAATACAATCTTGCAGTCAACTTCTACTATAATAGTATATCAAAATTCTCATCATATATTTTTAAACCTTTTCTTCCAATTAATATCCAATTTCATTCATTTATATGAAATCCTAGCCTCTCATAATTACTTGAAATTACGATTTAGACGAATTACTTTCTCACTTGATTAGGATGTATCAATAGAAACTAAACTTAACATTGAACTGATATGATTGTTCTCTTTACCTATTCTTAATCAATAATAAGAAAAAAAATTATAACTTAATTTTTTAATCATATGAATTGTATTATAGCTTGATCATCAAAAAAAATTTGAGGAGCATATTCAACTATAACAAGCTTACAAGTTAAACCAAAAAAAAAAATTGTTATAGTATTACTAATCATATTATAATAATTGACAGTTTTTTCATCATCCATTTTTGCCATTTTTTAAATAACCTCATTTAAAGAAATGACCAACTCTGATAATTAAACTTGATCTCATAAATATTAGAAAATACAAGTGACTTGTTGGATTTTTTTCGAGAAAAATACCAAGTGACAATGTTAAACACCTTTAATTTTTAGCGAAATCCTTTTTCCAACTCTTATTGTAATCCTGTTGGAAGAAAATTTATACTAGGAGCCACATTGTGTCAAATTAATAAACACATCTGTATGCTTAAAATCAACATCATGTATTTTGAATATTTTTAGAATTTACCTTTTTGGACAACACATATATAAATTCCTAATGTAAGTAATGCTTAATTTTCTTACTGTTTCCTTAAATTTCTTAACATATTTTTTTTGTTGCACTTTAAAGCACCACACTAACCCCAATATTTTATATCCCTTCTTTAAACTCTACTCGTTACTATATTACTATAAAGCAATAAGTTTACTTGCTAAGTTGTTAGTATTAGTGTTAGATCCCAAATTTTCTTAAAATTTAGTCCACTAATTTAGCAAGCATGAATAGAAATTAGAATTTTTTCAAAATTAGAATATGTTGCAGTTTAGTCATGTATATATTTTATCTACATGTTTTTGCATGAATTAAATAGAAATGTTAGAATTAAGTTAGTATGTAATAGACATAAGAGAATAAAGGAGGACATTAAATTAAATATGGAAAGGTAAACTTGGAAGGAATAAACTGGTCTTAAATAAATAAGAAAAGAAATGAGAAAGAGGAAGTGAAGAGTGCGTGAAGTGTGTTGGAGAAGCTAGGAAGAAAGAAAAGAAAAATGTAGAAGGAGCTGGAAGAAGGGAAGGAGAAAATGAACTAGAAAAAGGAAGAAGGAAAGAAAAAAAAGGAGAAAAAAGAAGAAGGAAGAGGATTTAGTTGAACTTTAGGTAACCTTCATCTTTTCTTCTTGGTTTGGTAGAAAAAGGAACTAGAGAAAATGAGTTTCTTGTGCTGGAAATAAAGGGAGAAAGGAGAGGACCAAGAAAGCCATTTTGATTTTTATGGGCTTTCAATGAGATCTTAGTTATTCTAGCCTAGATAAACCATGAGTAGACTAAGTCTAATCTCATTTTTTATTATTAAAGCTTTATAGATTTTCTATTTATATATTTGTTTAAATGAAAATTTGTTTATTTGAAGGAAACTAAGAAAATCCAAGGCAAGAGCACAAAGAAAGGAAAACTTGAGTTTGGATTTACAATCAATTAGGTGGGTAATATGTTTATAGTTATTGTGGATTATGGGCTAATTTCTTGCTTGCTTGTGTGTTAAATTGCTTAACTTTGGATTATTGTGATTGTTTAAAAGTGTATTATGATTTATCATCATGTTATGCTATGAAAGATGTTACTACATTTTCTATTAATGAAAAGAGGAAAAAGCACAAGAAGCATGAAAGTATGAACAAGTGATGAAATGAATTCAGCGTCGAAATTTGCTTGTGTTTGGGTAAGAGAGATATCATTTTGTTCGTCGCATGCACATTAACTAAAAGCCTTCTCCCGGCTACCTGTTTGTGGTACATGAGATCCTAAGAAACGAACGCATTTAGTTCATATTGTAAACTTCTTTTTCTCCATTTCGATCCATGGGACTCTCTCAAGCCATTATATTTGTGCATTTCATTTTGATTGCTGAGCATGATACATGATTGAGTGTTATGTTTTGATGGTTAAATATACATGATATATGTGATAGCATCTTTTACTATGAGTTCTTTGATCTAGAACTGTAGATAATTTAATTGTTAGATTAAAATGATATATATATATATATATATATAATTGTGTGTGGCTCGTTACCAATGGCTATAAACGTATTAGCCGTTGAGATTCATAGCTTAACCCATTATTTTTCACTCCTTAGGTGCAGAACGAGAAGATAATTGATTCTTGCAAGCTTTGGCAAACTCCAAGATAGCTATCTTTTGTGAGTAAGTTAGTTCGACTATATTTTGGTAGCTTTATAAGCATATCAAGCATGAGCATCCATTTATATTTTGTATTATGCTATTGATGTGACCTTTTATATGTAATTAAAGCTATGTACAAACTCCGTTTTGTTTAAGAAATGATAGTAAGAGTTGAAGAATTTCCTTTTGTACATGTTTAAAACTATCTTCTTTGTTGGGTTGTTGATTATTGTTGGAAATAGAATAGTATGTTGTTTTAAAATCAATTGCCATGCTAGGAGTTATGTATGTACCTTTAGTGTTTATTGGATCTGGGTTTTGTCGAATATGTAAAAGCTCCTAATAGGGAAAAAAGAAAAGGGGGACACAGTTGCAGAACTACCCTAAATAGAATTAGTAACTCTAGCTTAAAAAAATAAATTGTATTAATTTAGGAAGAATTGGATAACGTTGTCTTCAAGAAAATTGTAGTTCGTTCCTTTATCTTTCCAACGGTATATTGTATGAAATTTTTGGATTTCAAAAACTATCTTCTTTGTTGGGTTGTTGATTATCTTTCCAACGGTATATTGTATGAAATTTTTGGATTTCAAAAACTATCTTCTTTGTTGGGTTGTTGATTATTCTTGGAAATAGAATAATATGTTGTTAGATGGCCTTGGATAGATTTAAAATCAATTGCCATGCTAGGAGTTATGTATGTACCTTTAGTGTTTATTGGATCTGGGTTTTGTGGATTATGTAAAAGCTCCTAATAGGGAAAAAAGAAAAGGGGGACACAGTTGCAGAACTACCCTAAATAGAATTAGTAACTCTAGCTTAAAAAAATAAATTGTATTAATTTAGGAAGAATTGGATAACGTTGTCTTCAAGAAAATTGTAGTTCGTTCCTTTATCTTTCCAACGGTATATTGTATGAAATTTTTGGATTTCAAAAAAAAGAGATATGGCCTTTATACAATAACATCACGGGTGTTAGCAGAGGTTGCAATGCTATCCCTGATAGAAATTGTATCATAATTTCAACAATTAAACTATATTGACATAGGATGAATCAGACAAAGTTGTCTACATAAAATTTGTAGCTTATCTTTTTAGCTTTCTAATGGTATAAATTTTGTAATTTTTGAACATTAAAATTGAGAGATATGATTTTTATAAGTTTGAGTGACACATCAGGACTGCACGATTGTGCACTAGCACGATCATGACGGAGCCCTTCACTCATAAGAGTGCACGATCGTGCACTAGCACGATCATGATAGAACCCTTCACTCATAGGAGTGCACAATCGTGCTTGTGCACGAGGTGATAGGTGGGACTTGCCAAAATCAAGATAAACACGGGCTTTTAAGTGCCTCCAACCTTCTTCTCACTTAACCTTCACCTAATCCTCTCGTAATGTAGCCATGAAATAAGTACTGGGATCCAGGCCCAACAATTAGTGTTATAAAGATTTAAAACCCAGAAACCTCACTATCTGGACAGTAGTCTTAACTTTAAACTCAAAAGAAAATGCAGACATTGCATAGCTAACAAATCTCATGCAATTGTCTACATAATTGGATATTGTTTTTCATTTAACTTCCACTATAATAATATATCAAAATTCTCATTAGTTATTTGATAAAATTTTCTTCCAAATTATTATCCTTATTTATGAAATTATATAAATCCTAGCTATTTTCCTCATAATTATTTTAAATTTATATTAAAATTGATAACTTTTTTTCTTGATGATAATGTACTAATAGAAAGTAAACTTGAAATTTAATTGATGTTATTGATCTTTTGACCCAATCTTATTTTTTTTGAAAAAATAAAAGGAATTTTATTAATACTAGCAAAAGCTAGAAAACATCTTTATAATGAGTTACTTAATCTAGCTACAAAAGCAGAATCCTTAAAATATAGTACATTAATTGATTATAGCAAATCAACTTGGCTAATTGTTTGTTGTTTGTTGGTGGCAATAAACTATAATTAAATGATTGATCCACCTTGAGCTTCACTATAATTAAATGATTCACTCTACGTGTTTTGAAAAGTAGATAAACCGATCTTCCATTGAGCACCCAAAAAGGACAATCCATTATGAATATGTGGAGCCTTTAATTATGTCCTAAAAAGCCCTACCAGAATTAGCTTCCTATCTATTATCAATTCTCTCATCGTGGACTATTTGAGAGGGGTCATTTAACCTTATTTTATTCCATATAAGAATGTTCATTTAAGGGGAATACCCTTTATTTTTGGTTTTCTTTCTTGTATATCTTCTTTTAGGATTAGGGGAGCACTTATAATACCTGTTTAATATCTCAACAAGTCTGTCATTATCTGGTTGTCTTAGCAATAGGTTAGTTGTCGGATCATTATCCAATAAGCCAGATTCATTGTCTAGCTCTTCCATCGATTGTGAATTTTAGGGAGAAGTTATATCTTCCTGGTTATCAAGTTCCTTTAATGAAGAGGTGTGTCTAGATGCTATATTGAGTTTCCCACCTTCAGTATCTGGAGTATCTATTACTGAGTTACTCGGATTCTCATTAGCAATAATTTGTACACCCATAGCCTCATCACTATCCACTAGAGATTCAACCCCCAACAATTCATCCTACCATCCAGTTTGAAAATTTTCCTATAGGAACCCATATCATGATTGAAATATGGGGCTTTTAGGGATATGTCATCTTAATTTTATATTTTTCAATCTCCCCTATTTCACCTAACTTGAGAATTGGTAAATGATCAAGTAGTATAGCATTCCTATTAACCTCTGTACATATTTTTGCACTCCCAATTCGCTCCATTCTGGATATTTGAGCATCTATATAATGCTAAAAAATTCAATCCTTCAATTGTCCAAAATTCTAGTGGTAAATTATGAAACTACATCCACATAGGAAAAAATTTCTACACATTCCCTGTCAAATGTTATTCCAGGTTTCCACTTTTAAATAAACATGGGTTGACCCCTTATATGCCAAAGTCCCATTTCCAGTATTTCATTCAAATTCCCATCAACAATAATTTTAAACAGAATAATGCCATCATCCATGAGTAAAGTTTTTTCAAACCTTCTTACCCCATTCTTCAGTGGCCTAAGCGTTGATGATTGGAAATACGGTTCTCTTACTCTAGAAAGAGCTAACCAAGGTAGTAGACCAAGCCCTCTGTCTGACTTGTAACAATTCAATTAGTGGACTAATGACACTATCCTTTGTAGCATCTGGGTAGTATTTCATATATATCTTAGGTTAGGGGAGGGTTTCTGGCAATCTGAAGCTAATGAACTTACCCCCTTTCCAGATTCATACTTCTGACAAACCTCTCAAGTTAATGCAGGGAAATCTTCTATGGACAGGCATGAAGGTGCACCATCAGCAAGGAGATCTAGGTCTTAACTTTACTGAAGCTTGCTTAGGTCTCATTTATCTTGAGCTAATATAGGTCTCAATCATATGGCTACCCCGCTTGTTGCTCCTAGAGGACTAGGTCTCTCTTTTCTATTGTTTCTCATTGTCATGCCTCTTGCTTGCTCTTCAGATCTGGAGGTGGGTCTCTTGCCACTCCCACTCCCGATTGCAAGTTTAAAGCTTGCAAGGTCTGAACTAGTAATACAACAATGTTTTGAAAAGCAGCTCAGTGTAGTATTTGCATGCTTACCCCATCTTAATTAGTAATATAAAAGCAAATGATACCATAACTTTTTAATCATATGAACATGCATTGAAGCTTAATCATTATAAAACTTCTGAAAACAATATTCAACTGTATAATGCTTGTACCTTAGATTAAAAGTACTAGTAACTATCACAATATTATAAAACATATTCTAGCAAATGTCAAACTTTTCTATCTTCCTATTTTCCATTGTTTGAATCACCTCTTTTGAAGAAATGACCCACTTAGATAATACTAGTTTGATCTTATAAATGTTAGAAAAATAAATTTGAATGGATGGATTTTTTATTCTAAAAAAATTAATGACAATGTTAAATACCTCAAATTTCTAACAAATTTCTTTTTCTAACTCCCATTTCAAAAATTTTGACCAAAAATTATACTAAGAATTGTGTTAACATGATAAACACATTCATATACTTAATGGTGACATCAAGCATTTTGAAGGTAGAATTCAACCTTTTTTGACAATCTATGTAGAACTTCCCAATATAAAAGATACAAAATTTCTTATTGTTTCCTTAAAATTCTCAACTCATTTATGTGTTTCTATGCATACTGCTATATAAAATTGTTTCTATCCATTCTTTAATACATTACTCACTACTATATTACTACAAAACGAAAGGTGCACTTGCCTAACTTGATAGTATTAGTGTTAAGATGATAACAACTTACTATCATGCCAAGAATAATAAAATTAGATTTAGAAGCAACTATAGACATATAGATAGCTAGAAAATCTCATTCAATTTTTTGTATAATCAAATATTGTCTTCCATTCAACTTTTACCATAATAGCATATCAAAGTTCTCATCAGTTGTTTGATAAACATTAATTCTTCCAAATGAGCATCCAATTATTTCCAATTATATGAAATTTTAGCCTTATTTCCTTATAATTCCTTAAAATGAGATTCAAACTAATATCTTTCTTACTTGATGAGAATGTATTAGCAAAAGTTCAAACTAACATTAAACTAATATGATTAATCTCTTTTCCCATTCGTAATTAATAATCAGAATACAAATCATACCATAATTTTTTAATCATTTGAACTTATATTGTAGTTTGATCATTATACAAACTTTAAAAATAATAATCAATTGTAGCAAGCTTGCATCTTAGATAAAGAAATAGTAGTAATTGTCATAGTATCACTATTCATATTCTAATAACTATCAATCTTTTTATCATTATGTTTGTCATTGTTTAAATAACCTAAAGAAATGACCAACTTAGATAATGATAATTTGATCTCATAAATGTTTAAAAATAAGAGTAGTTGGATTATTTTATCCTAAAAGATCACCTTTAATTTCTAATAAATTCCTTTTTCCAACTCCTATTCAAACCTATCAACAAATAATTATATTAGGAATCACTTTGTCTCAACTGAATTAACACATCCATATAATTAATGGCAACATTATGTATTTTGAATGTTTTTAGAATTAGACCATTTTAGACAATCCATGCACAATTTCCTAATTTAAGGAAGTCTTAATTGTCTTCTTATTTGCTTAAATTTCTTAATCATTTTTATGTTGCACTCTAATGTATTACACTATTCAAAATTATTTATATCACTTTCTTTAATAGTCCAACCGTTACCATATTACTCTAAAATGATAAGTGTACTTGCTAAGTTGTTAGTATTAGTGTTAGGATGATTTGAAACTCAAATAATAAGTCACTATCATAACACTAGTATTAAAACTATAATAAGAAGCAATTATAATTTAATACTTTCTTCCATTCAACTTCCACCGTAATACTATATCAAAATTCTTATCAATTGTTTTTTCTTGGAAATTGAAGAAATTTTCATTGGCCATATATGGCTAAGCTATTTCAACATTAGAATGAGTTCACTTGAAAGGATGCATTTAACTAATTATACAATTTGATATTGCTTGAACAAGGAGTTATAATTGTTTGATAAACATTTTTCTTTTAAATAATCATCCAACTCTATTCACTTATATGAAATCTTATCCCTTTTTCCTATAATTTATTTAAACTAAGATTCAAACTAATAACTCTTGCTTGATGAGAAAGTATTACTAGAAGTTGGACCTAACATTAACTAACATGATTAATCTCTTTACCATTCTTAATTAGTAATGAGAAAAGAAATCATACTATAAATTTTTAATCATATGAACTTGTGTTATAGCTTGATTACTATACAACTTATAAAAAAAACATTCAACTGTAGCAAGCTTACACCTTAGGTAAAAAATAGTAGTAATTGTCATAGTATAACTAACCATATTATAATAATTGTCACTTTTTTTTCATCATCCTATTTTTCATTGTTGAATAACCTTGGTTAAAGAAATGACCAACTTAGATAATAATAACTTGATCTCATAAATGTTAAAAAACAAATGTGAGTAGTTAGATATTTTTTCTAGAAAGAAAAAACTTAGTGGCAATGTTAAACACCTTTAATTTCTAACAAGTTTCTTTTTTCCAACTCCTATTGTAAATCTGTCAACCAAAAATTGTATTAGGAAATACATTGTCTCAACTTAATAAACACATCTACATACTTAATAACAATATCATGTCTTTTGAATGTTTTTATAATTACACCTTTTTGGACAATCCAAGCATAATTTCCTTCTGTAAGGAATGTTTTAATGTCATTTTTTTCCTTAAATTTTTAACCCTTTTTTTTGTTGCACTCTAACATACTACACTATTTCGAATTTTTTTTATCCCTTCGTTAATACTCTACAAGTTATAATATTGCTATAAAATGATAAGTATAGTTTCTAAGTTGTTAGTATTAATGTTAGGATGATTTGAAACACAAACAACAACTCACTATCTAGTCATAAGTATTAGAATTAAATTTAGAAGCAATAGCATAATTTGGGATAGTTAACAAATCTTGCGAAATATTATACGTAACTGGATCCATTTAGCTTCCACCATAATAGCATAACAAAATTCTCGTTAGTTTTTCATGAGCATTTTCTTCGAAATAACTATCCAACTCCATTCAACTATAAGAAATCTTAAGCCATTTTAAACATAATTCCTTTAAACTAAGATTTAAAGAAATAGATTTCTTATTTGATGATAATTGTATCAATAAAAGTTGAACTTGATATGAAACTAATGTGTTCCATATTTTTCCTCATTCTTAATTAGTAATTAAAAAAACGCTTAACACAATTTTTTAGTCATATAAAATTATATTGAATCTCGATTACTATAAAAATTTTGAAAATAATATTCAACTATAGCAAGTTTATAACAGGAGTAAAAATTGCAGTAACTTTTATAATATTGTCAATCATATTTCAATACTTATCAAAATTTTCCATCATCTTGTTTACCATTGTTTAAATCACCTCATTTGAACAAATGACCATAGTAGGTAATGATAATTTGATCTCATAAATGTTAAAAAAGATAGATACGAGTAGTTGGGTATTTTTTTCTAAAAAAAACTCAGTGACAATGTTAAACACATTCAATTTCTAACAAATTTTTACTTCTAACCCGGTCGCAAATATGCAACAAAAGATTATAATAGGAATAACACTGTTTTAGCTTAATAAGCACAATCTTATATTTAATGGCGACATTAAGTATTTAGAATGTTTTTTTATTATGCCTTTTCAGACAATCCATGCATAAATTCCTATTTTAAGGAATGTACAATTGTCTTATTATTTCCTCAAATTTCTCAACCTATTTTTGTATTACACTCTAAATCGCTGTACCATCGTGAATTGTTATACTTTAATTGTTACTATATTACGATAAAACAATAGGGTTTCTTGCATAACTTATTAGCATTAGTGTTAGGATAATTTGAAGCAAAAATAACAACTCATTATATGGCCACTAATATTAAGAGTAGACTTTGAAACAATCGTATACATTGGATTTTGAGTTCAATTTTGGTAGGTTTTGCAATAATTTGGGAATTGGTATCTGATTCAAATTAGTTAGGTTAAGCATTTTGGATATATTTAACTAAAATAATTAAGATATAGAATTATTAAATTACTTAAATTTTCAATTCCATTATGTCATGTGGCACATAAGTGGCAGTACGGCCTACTTTTTTTTTGAAAGTAAACCAGGGGAATTGTATTAGTAAAGATCCAAATCCACCAATGAATTAATGCCCGTTGGTAGATCAGCTACCAAAATCTGTTCATCCCCACTTGACGGAACGTGTCGAGCAACAACGCGTGCTATAGTATTTCCCCCCCGTTTAACATGTGAAAAGATACAAACATCAAATAATAAAGAGAGTTCAAAAGCGGCATCAAGGATAGTGCCTAGATGATTAAGAAAACATTTCTGAGAGTGCATTGAATGGATAAAAGTTAAAGAATCCCCTTCCAAGACGATAACCTTCAACCCCAAAACTAAAGCTAATTGTAGCCCGAAAAGACCTGCAGCATACTCTGCCATTTGAGCATCCCATTTTCTTGCTAGTCTTCGCACTCCCGTAGCCAACACCTGACCTTCAGAATTTCACACCACGACTCCAAGTCCAACATGAAAACCATCAAGCAAAGCAGCATCAAAATTTATTTTTACAAAACCACCTGATGGTTTCATCCAAGCATCAGCTTGTCTGAAGGATAATACCGGGGGCAGATGGACATGCGGAAATTTGAACTTCTGGTAATCAGAAACCATTTTCTGAAAGCCAGTAAATATAATAAATAAGACAGGAGCTTCTTCATCAAAAAGCAATTTGTTTCTAAAAGTCCATGCCACCCAACACCTTGTTGCAAAAGAAATCAGTTCCTCCTGAGCATGATCAACAACCCACAGGAAGACATCAGTAAAAGAGTGCGTACTATCATTCCTGGGAGGCAAAATCCATGACTCTGCAGTCCACAGATCCAGAACATGCACACAGTCAAAAAAAGCATGCTGCCAAGACTAAGTTGGGGCGCCACATATAGAGCAAGAGGGATCAGTTACTATGTGTCTTTCATACAATCTCTCCTTTGTTGGGATAGAATTATTAATAGCCTTCTAAAGAAAATGTGCCATTTTTGGCAGTATTTTAAGGCTCCAAAGGATCTTTCAAATCCTCACATTTGTCTGTTGCATATACAAAGACGCTGGACCAAGTTTTCCAAGCCAATATGCACTTTTGACAGAGAAATTCCCATCCGAAGTAGGACACCAAAATAAACAATCATTATTGAGGCTTGATCCAAGAGGTATACTCAAAACATCAGCAACATCATCCGGAGCAAACAAAGAAATAATAAGCTCGGTATTCCACTTGCCAGAGTCAGTGTCTATAAGCTCAAAGACAAACATATCCTTGGGTATAGAATTTGGCACAGAGGGAAATCGCAAACGGGGAGTCCCAGGGAGCCATGCAAAATCCACAACACGTATACTCCGACCATTACCCACCCTCCATTTCAATCCCTCC
>JANZXR010066387.1:0-11880 GCA_027575705.1 Erythroxylum echinodendron | reverse complement strand
TCCTTAATCTATCCTCTATGTTCTATCCTCTATGGTTGACTTTTATCTTCTGGGTTGACCCTCTATCGACGGAGAATCTGTCGTCTGAAATTTGTGAACAGTGACACAGAGGATATGAATCCTCTATGTTTTACTTCATCTGTGTACAGTAACACAGACGATACGTGTCCTCTTTGTTTTACTTCATCTGTGTACAGTAACAAAGATGATACGTGTCCTCTTTATTTCAATTCGTCTGTGTACAGTAACACAGACGATACGTGTCCTCTTTATTTTCATTCATTTGTGTACAGTAACACAGACGATACGTGTCCTCTTTATTTCAATTCATCTATGTACAGTAACATAAACGAAAGTGCTATCAATAAAACAAACGAAGTCCATTCGTCTGTGTACATTAACATAGACGATTATAACCTCTATGCTCTATCGTCTATTTTTTCTTTACTCATTCTTCATACCCTTCATCCATTCATTCCTCTGTGTTCCGATTCGTTACAGACGATGCTTTTACTCTTAAATCCTCTTTGCCTCTGTGTTATGATGTCATCACAGAGGATACTTATACTCTTAAAACCTCAGTTCCTCTGTGTTGTGACATCAGCACAAAGGATACTTATACTTCTAAATCCTCACTTCCTCTGTGTTGTGACGTCATCACAGAGGATACTTATATGCTTCTAAGCTTTCCTAGCCTCTATGTATGATGTCATCACAGAGGATACTTAACCTCTGTGTTTTTCCTTAGCATCTTTCTTCTTTGATGCAATCAATTAACTCTTTTCGACGTCTCCCATTTATTCCAAACTTAAATCAGAATCGCCTGGACGTGATCATTAATCTCTCTTACTCCTCGATTATTTGGATCATGATCAGAAATCGTAATTCTTATACAGAATCACACGAATACATAATTCATTCATTCATTTCCAAATGTATCTGTTTTACAGAGCTTTAAAAACCTTACAAGCCATAACTACCTTAGTTCTCATAAACAATACAATTTGTAAGGAGGCTAAAGCCTTAACTATCAGAGATCAGTCCTAGCTATTACAAAAATCTTTTGCAGACTTGAGTTGCCTTGCATCCTGACTTATTTGCTCTCTTGAGCTTCATCTGATTTTGGTACAAAAATTGGAGGGGGTGAGCATAAAGCTCGTGGGAAATAGGTTTATAACACAGAACAAGCAGAAAACCTTTTTTTTCACAGTTAAAACATTCTTGGTTTCAAATCATGCATGCATTCATCATATCAAACAATTCATGAGCACTGAAGTACATCAGACGGGTGGATCCAAAACAAAAAGTACTACACATTTCCCCTAAGGGTCCTGTGTAGCCGTGAACAGAACGTACTAACGCAATTCCATTTTATGATCTTGCGTAGCTGTGAACAGAGGGGAGTCCTTGAAGGAGCTCCATGCCACTAGCTGGAATTCGGGAGAAGCCTTTAGACAAGTGCACTGTCTTAACAGAGGAGACCACCACAAACCCACATAATCACAGAGTTTTCATACTCTTGAAAACTGATTGCCCAAAATGGCATTTCTTGAAATTCTTATTTTTCATATCAGAAACTTGTTTTCAAAAGTATGCAACTTTTTTGCAGAACTTAGTCTTGTTTGCAAAACATACAGAAGCTTGGTTTCATAAAGTATGCAAATTTGAAAAAAGCATTTTTGTATGAAAACATGCAGCAACAATTAATATTTTATGCCATACCAGAACAGAACAAACATGCAGCACATTTATGCAAAAATCGTAGTCATTGAAAACAAACACTTTTGGCTTATTTCTTCATTATAAAACTATAACCCACCTTAAGAACCTTGCTTGCTTCTGTATCCGACTTATGAATGCTTTTCCTTTTGATTTCTTGCCTCTCTTAAACCCCTCTTTGATTTCCTTCATAAAAGAACCACAACTCCTATTTAACAACAATATCCAGAATCGGCTAAACTATAATGCACAATCCTAAAATGACTTACTGTGATTCTTCACCAAGTAATGAGATTCTTAACTCCAATGAAAGCTCCTTCCTCCTTTCTTTTTCCTCTCTTGCATGCACTAGGATGTTCTCTCTTTAAGCTTTACAGAAATTTCAACTTAGCTTTCCACTCTCTTCTTTTCACTCACAGCCGAAACGTTTCTTTTTCTTCTGTTCTTGCCTCATTCACGCTGCCATTATGCCAATAAAACAAGTCCACCATACCTCTCCCAAAAGTCCACTTTACCCTTGGTTCTTAAGCTATATACCGAAAATACCCTTAATTTCCTCTCATGCATCTAATTCTATAAGCTATTATGTTTAAGTTAATGGAAAAATTTTCAGGGGGCCGACAAAAGAAAACTCCTCGACAAATCTCCAGTAATAACTAGCTAACCTGAGGAAACTCTGAATATCTGATACATTCTTCGGTGTCTCCCATCTCATTACTGCTTCAATTTTCATTGGATCCACCTAAATACCATGCCCTGTTACTATGTGACCCAGAAATACCACTTGATTCAACCAAAATTCACATTTATTGAATTTAGAATACAGTTGTTTTTCTCTTATAGTCTACAAAATTATTCTCAAGTGCTCAGGATATTCCTCATTGCTTCTAGAATACACCAAAATGTCATCAATGAATACAGTTACAAACCTGTCTAAGTAAGGCTAAAATACCTTATTCATCAATGCCATGAATGCAGTTGGGGCATTTGTCAACCCAAATGGCATAACTAAGAACTCAAAATGTCTATATCTACATCTGGAAGCACTTTTTGGTACATCAGTCTCTGCTATCTTTAGCTGATAATACTCATATCTCAAATCAAGCTTAGTAAATACTCGAGCTCCTTGTAATTGATCAAACAAGTCATTAATTCTAGGAGCCGGTATTTATTCTTCACTGTAACTTGGTTAAGTTGCCTGTAATCAACGCACAACCTTAAAGTACCATCCTTCTTCTTCACAAACAACACTGAAGCGTCCTAAGGTGAAACACTGGACCTAATGAATCCCTTCTCGAGCAACTCCTATAATTGAACTTTCAACTCCTTTAGTTCCACAGGTGTCATCCTATATGGAGGAATGGATATAGGAGCACTACCTGAAACTAAGTCAATTGTGAACTCTGTTTCCCGATCTAGAGGTAAATCAAGTAATTCAATGGGAAACACGTCCAGGAATTTCTTAACCACAAGAATATCCTAGACACTCTGTTCAGCTCAAGTATCAATCACATTTGCCAGATAGGCCTCACATCCACCATATATTAACTTCAAAGCACTAATAAATGAAATCAGTCTAGTTGGCAGTGCTTGACTAATGCCTCTGAATACTGCTCTTGGTTGATTAGGAGACTCTAAAATCACTTCCTTTATATAGCAGTTCATGATGGCCCTATGAGAAGTGAGCCAATCCATGCTTAAGATAACATCTATCTCCTTCAATTGTAAAACAATCAAATCTACTGCCAACTCTACTTGATCAATTCAAATCAGACACTTCTTACAGACCTTCCCTATCACTATAATACTACCAATTGTTGTACCCACCTTTAATCCACATCTCAGGAATTCTCTATCACAATGCAATCTAGATGCCATGTGTGGTGTGATAAATGAATGCGTAAATATAGGATCTAGCAATGCATAAACCTCAAAAGTAAATAATGATAATACACTTGCGATGACTTCTGGAGAATCCTGAGCCTTTTATCTCGTCATGGCATAAACTCTGGTTTAAGACTACGACTGATTGCTCCGCACCTCAGTCCTCCCAGTAACACTTCTAGACATCATTTTACCACTGCCACGGCCTCTCTGTCTAGTCCCAATGGCTCGGCTCTGTTGAATTATAGATTCTGTTACTCTACTCCCACTCCCACCAGATTGTGCTCCAGACATCAATGTATAATCTCTGATTTGATGATCATGTGACCCACATCGAAGACAGGCTTCCGTCAATATATAGCATACACCACTATGGTTTTCCCATAATACTAACAAGTTGGCAACTGCACCGATGTTGCACCTCTATTATTCCTAATTTGTGTAAAACCACCCCTCTGTTTAAATCCTGACTGTCTAGATCTAGCTAGTGTTCTGAACGTTCAGGTCTGACGTTTACTGAACCTCCTAATAGAGCCACCCTAAGACTCATTGGGCCTCTTCTGATCAGTTTTTTATCTTTGCTCAGACTGACTGTCCCTTAACAATTGCTCCATTCAGATCGAGGCTTCTTTGAGCTCAGTGAAACTGCTCAGGTTTGTAAGAGCTATCCTTGTTTGAATCTCCATATTCAGGACGTCTTCAAATCTCCTGCATTTATCTGCCTCAGTAGGAGTTAAAACAAAAGCTTACTTCATCAACTCATTAAATCTAATCTCATAATCTGCTATAGACATTCCACCCTGTTTTAGATCCATAAACTCCTTCATCTTCCTATCTATGTATACCTGGGGCATGTATACCTGGGGCATATAATTGTCTCGAAAAGCAATTACAAAGTCTCCCCATGTTAAAATGCACGACCTGGTGGTACTGCCGGTAACAGTCTTCCACCATTGATAAGCTGGGCCTTGTAGCAAAGAAATGGCATACTCAAATTTTTCGTCCGACTCATAGTCTATCTAATCATATACTCATTCTATTCGCTCTAACCATCCATCAGCTTTTGCAGGGTCTGTACTTCCATAGAAATTTACAACTCCCTGTTTTTGCAGTTTGTCGTACCTCCTTTCCCTTCTCTCAAGAATTCTTGGAGGCACTCATTTAGGTCGAGATACCAACGACTCCCTACTGGCTCCTTTCGATCTCAGGTCAGCTAAGTGTTCCATTTGTTCACCTACGTCAAATAACCTATAATACACAATAACTTCAATTACCATCCGACATTTCCATAACATGTCGCACTTAATATCATCACATATCCCTATGGATGCCAAACCATACTCTGATACCAAAAATATAACACCCATTCCCAACCGACATATGCACGTGTGTCCATCAGATGCACGTGTATATGCCTGTCAGAAATGACATATTTCATTGTACATAACATGGCATCATACACTAAATCATCAATCACACATTTTATAAACCCAAAATGTTATCATATTATAACAAAACCATAATGTACATTGTTTCATAGAGTATAATATTAACCATGTTTATACAACATTGTCCTATGAAAATAAACAACTCAGTACACACCGAATACTATAAACTCAAAAGAAACAACTATGTCCTTAAGCGTAGCTGACCGACCTTTAAGCTAAATCTGACTGTAACAGGTGTACAAAATATGCTTCTATAACGTATTAGAAGCTAGGTAATCTCACTTTCGAACTTGAAAAGCAACGGTACAATTTTGGTGAGTTTTGCGAACTCAGCAGATTAACCATCCTCGATGATTCACTCATGTCATAAAACAAGATCAACTATAACATGCAATCATACAATTCAAATCCACTTGACAAGTATCAAATACTATCACAGGTAAATCATTTCTCATTAAATCAATTTAATCATATATGACATTCACACAGCTTTACAAATCATTCAATGAATTGAAAGTATATGTGGATACGATATGTATGAGACTCACATTCATTTTTATATTGTTGTGACTGTGTGCTTTAACAATATCCAAATTTCGGGCTCAGTCAGTCATTTTATGTCTCATTGATCACAGTAAGCCATAGGCTCTAACCATATATGCGGGAGCTTAAAGCTCTTATTAGTAATAGTATCAGTAGCAACACCAGTCACAACTCCTTTATATTACATGCATCGGAATGAAGTGCATGCCACAATTTAGTCATCAAATTCAATCACTTTCATTTGCATGTAATATAATAGTATATCAGTCCCAGTATCAATTATAGTAATAGTCACAGTAGAAGTGGTCATCGGACTAAGTCCGGCATTTAACATTTTAGTTGAGAATCAGAAAATCATTTAGGCAGACGCATTCACATTCAATCAGCACTTTCAATATCATTCTCATGCATCAAAACGCCTTGGACAAATATTGTTCAGAATCTAGTACACAATCAGCACAATTCAGTATAGCTCAATAAGATAGCAATATAGTTCAATAACGTTCAAAACAACAAGGTTTTATCATCTTAGGTTACTCACTATATGCTCTAAACAACTATTGCCTTGAAGTACCGGCAATGTCTGGATGCTGTTGTTCAATAGGTTCCTTTATACAGACAATACATTCACATATCATAATATTGCACAATTATGTATTCATTTATACACATTCATGTATATTGAATATGTAAAATTCATGTTCATCACAATTATGGGTTTCTTAATATCAATCTAGTCATCATAATCATTCGGATATCCACATTCAATTTATTAACTCAGATTTGTTTAAAGGTACACTTTCGGGTCTATTTTTCATAGTTAATTTCATCAAGAAAACGAAGGAATTTGGTAACAATTCCTTCTAAACAATTATTCTCTTATGTATTAAGTCTCTATTCATACCAAGATCATTCAATTTAGTTCATTATTCTATGATTTATGCTCAAAATACCTCAAACTGTGTACTTTTGAAATTTTGGCTAATATATGATTATGCGTTCAAGTTGTACAACCCATATCTCTAAATTCCCATCTCAAAAAATTACGAACTTGATACCAATTGAAAGATAAGAGAATAAATTACAAATTTTGTGAAGAAAACTTTGTGTAATTCAGCCGCTATCAATACAGTTTATTCAATCACAACAGGATATAATTTCTGTCTCGGGTGGTACTATAGGCTCAGTCAAGACGCAATTTCAAGCTAGATTTTGAAATGGTTAGAGACAGAATTAAACGTATAATTCTTCATAAAGTTATATCCATATGTCTCTAATTTGATCTGAATAAGACCCAAAGATCGAAGTATGTTCAGTGAAAACACTTCATTTATCATAATCTAGTACACTTCATCCTTTTCATCCTAAATTCATCAATCAATCTTTCCCGAATGAATTCATATGGCTTTAAATTTTTATGGAGAGGAAGAACAATGTGTTATGAGTATTTTGGTTCAAAAATCAAGTTATTTGGAGGTCAGAAGAAGAAGTTATAGCCAAAAGAATGAATGGTGTTCAAAACTATCAAACAGTGTGATGAACGTGCTTGTGCACGAACATGCACTTTCCAATTGACCTTTCTAAGTCACGATCATGCTTGAACATGATCATGAAACCCCTTTAAGACCCTTAAGAGTCATGATCATGCTTGTTTACACGATCATGCACACCCTTTTATTCCAACTTCTTCCAGCTTTTCCCCAAAGCAGACTTTCTGGCCAATTTTACACAGTTTTTTTAACATTGAAAATAAAGGATTTAGGCCAAATATTCTTCTAAAAAATTGTTCTTTTACGAATTAAGTTTCTAATGAAACCAATTTTATGCAATTTGGTTTTGTATTTTGAAAATTATCCCTAAAATACTCAGAATATTCACAAACAGTTGCAGAATCCAGAAACACAGCTTCAAGCCAACTTTTGACACACTTTGTGATAGAAATCAAATTCGAATCCTTTATTAAGATTGTAGACATAAGTTTCTAGTTTAATCAAAATTTAAAATCATCCAATTTCAATAAGATATGGCTAAAATACCGATACCTATCCAATAGAATTCTTCCTAACCAGTTTCCAGCATGTATCTAGCCTCAATTCTTTCCTGATTCAGTACATAATTGATCCATTTCAAACATCAAACAACACATGTTATAATAGGATACCAAGTTTATAATTTCCTTACCTCACTAAACGTGAAGTCCAAATCCAAAGAACTAACTATTACAGCCCCTTCCAAGGAACTAAGATACTTCCAACATCAAGATAGATGTAGTGTGAGTCTAACACCCAAAGTATAGCAGCCTAGAAAATAGCATGAGATAGCTTCTTCATATCACATATGGCAAGGAGTTTTAATGTGATAGTACAACAAAATCAACATAAAATTCAAAGCAAGGTAGAGGGATCATTTCGGTGGAGAGAAGAGAGCCAAACAAAGATTGCAGGAATTTCTTTGTAAAGGCTTAACACCTAAGCTACTAGATGTCTTCACTAAACTTTAACATGTTTCCAATGCAAGATGCCCGTTTGCCCTCTTTGTAAGCTGTCAAATGTCACACATTGAATGATGTCAAATGTCAATAATTCATTAGTTCACATGTCACACTATCATTGGTCCATATTTCAATTTTTTTTTCCTAGTCCAAAATACCCCAAAATTTTGAAAATTTCCTAAAATTTGCAAAAAATTACGAAATAATACTAATAGTTTCCAAATAAAAATTTACCGTAAATAATTTACATTCAACATTTTAATTGCATTTTTAACAATTAATAATACCCAAAAAATGTCAATAAATGCATGTACAAATAATTGTAATGTACAAGATCAATAATATCGTGTATGTGTATGCCTTGTTATCTATAAACATGAGTTATGCTTCCTAATTTCTCATTAATCTTTAATAATCATCATTTTGACCCTAATTCAAGTGACAAGATGTTACTGTTGGTATATAAGACACATGTTTGAGTAGTAAATACATTGTACATTTGTATGTATAAAGGCTTGGGAGCTGTGGATCGAGGAACTCGTACTAAGAATTGATGAAGTCAAGGGAGTATACAACTTATCTTGAGGTGAGTTGGGGAAAACATATCTTTCAAATAGAATTAGGACATCTCAAGACATGCATGATGACTTGTATGTAAATTGTGAACCTAGTTAATGCATAATAGAATTGAATCTCAAATAGATGCTAGTATACTTATGTATTTAATAAACGACAATATTGGAATAACTCTTTGCACTTGGAATGAAACTGATGTTTTTATTACATATTTTGAGGAATGATATTGTTTTCAACAAACCTGCACCTGAAGTGCAAAGGACAATGTTTTGTTTTTTGAAACTACATTTTTGAACAACTTTGCACTTGGAGTGCAAAAGATGAATTTTATTGTATGAAATAATGTTTTGAAACTTACATATGTATAACTGAGTCATGCATACTGTGTGTATGTGTTCTCTTTTAGCTTAGAGCCATGAAAAGGTTCCATTTTATTGGTTAGACCGATAAATAAAGGCATAGTACTTGATTTTAGTACTTAATATTTGTAAATAATTTTTTTGTGATTGGTGAGGCGACGATTAGCCATTTGTGTGCTAGGTACAACAGATTCAGTGACCCCCGTACCGTTAACACTGGTACATAAAAGTCAAGTCCTTGTATCGACATCTTTCTACAGGACTTGCAGATGATTTCACACCTAGAGGTATGGTTACCGACGAGGTCATTATCTAGGGTCATGATGCTCTTGTCGACCATAGTCCGGACTCATCACAAATGAAAGTCAAGCCAACACTGAGAATCGGTGGGTGTGCACATTAGTTTGGTCGAAATGGTGACACATATAACTATTGTGGCCTATTATGAGATTTGGCTTCCTGACAAAATTTGATTTTACATGTGATGTTTTTCTGCTCTTGTGTATTGGAACTGGAACCTATGTTCACTAGATGAGTGATTAATAAGCTAGGCCTATATGGTTCCTAACTAGTATGGGTTAAGTCATAGACTAGGCCTATGTGTTCCTATGTCAGTATGTTCACTTCATAGGTGGTTATATGAATGTTAGATGCGTAAACTCGTCCTTAGGTTATTTAGACCTTCTTAGTGTATATCGAGTTCTATTTACGATATATGTTTTTCCTGCTCACTGAGTACATAGTGTACTCAACCCCTCTGCTTTCCAACCATATAGGTTAGTTAAGTGAACTTGAAGATCTAGGTGGATCATGCGGTCTTTTGACATTTTTGGAGCATTACTGCACGTAGGTAGTCTCTGTTTTGTAATTTTGTTATATAGTAGCTCATGATTATGTTGATATGCTTTATAATTTTGTAAGTTAACTCTTGATTGTCTAGAGCTTTGTAAATGACCTTATGTATGAACCTTTTATACTGTCGTTGACATTGCTCTTAAGTGGACTTCAAAGTCCAGTAGTTGCAGTAGAGTTATAATGTGAATATAGAAGTGTGTTTAAAACTGATTTACAGGTGTTTTAATTACGTTTTGGGACTTTCAAAAATATGGTTGTTATGCTGTCCAAATATTTTTAAAACTATTTAGTTAGCCTTGTATAGTCAGGTTAAGGGTACCATAAGTATCCTTAGCCTAGGTATGCGGTGTTTGTTATATACTTGATGTGGTTCTGGTCGTGACAAGTGAAGTTGGAAGGAGACATAAAGAAGTGAATAAGATATTCATTAGAATGGAAGGAAAAGATAATAAATTTCTCTATGAAATTTGTTTTGATAAAGAAGGAATGTCATGAATGTTTTCTAGGCAGATTTGAGGAGTGAGCAATTTATATTGAATTTATTGAGATTCTTATATTTAATACCACTTATCTTGTGAATAAATACTAAATATCATTTGTTGCATTAGTTAGAAGAAACCATAATAGGTTTTTTATATTGCTTAGTTGTGCACTATTAGGTAATAAGACAATCATAATTTTTATTAGTTGTTATATATATGGTTGAGATTTATGAATGATAAATCTGTTATGGATGCTATGGATGCATGCATCACATGCATGAGAACACGGTGAAAGTGTCGGAATCTAATTTCGAAACCATAATAACCCTAAAAAACAAAAAATCACACATGCATGCATGGATATGTAAAAGAACATCAAATATAAAAAAATTTTACCTTTTGCTTCTAATCCTTTGTTGTGTCTTCTTCTTGTTTGGGTTATTGCAAACACCAAACCCTTCCTTAATTACCCAAGAACATGCAAAGATCAAGAAGAAACAATGTGTAACGGTGATTTGAGCACCAAATTAGATGAGTTCTAGTAGATGCTTAAAATGAAAAGATAGATCAAGAATCTTGTTGTATGCACTTTGATTTACAAAAGTTGCATGAATTGAAAAAATTAGTGTTAGACCACATTTTCGGAGTCTACTAAGCATACATAAATCATAATTGTCCACTAAAATTCATCCATATATAAATCATAAGTCATTACCATCAAATATAAATGTTGTCACAAAGCCATAAAGGCATTTCAAACCACAATACATCCATATCTCATAATCCCAAGATACATAAGATACTTAATCTAAAAATCCTCAAAATGAATCTAAAATCCTCATTAGTACAAAATCTAGCTTAAAATCACTTTAACAACAAAATCTGAAATCTCAATACACAAAGGTTACATGAACTACAAAGTTTTCAAAGTGACTAAAGCCTTGTGTCTTTCAAAAATTATCTCAAATTACAACCTAAGCAAGCTCGAAATGATGCCTGGACTCTCTTTCACTTCATCTCTTACTCATCACCTGAAGGTGGGGACAGGAAGGGGGTGAGCTTGAAAGCTTGTAGGTAACAAGCTTATAACGAAAAATAAGCAAAAACTTTTGAAATCGTTTTACTTGTCAAAATTTATAATATTTCAAATCATGTATGCATTCATCATATCAAACATATCAAAATGCAAATGAACATCAAATGGATCGAGAGTTCTATGGAACGAAATGGCGAAACTGAAGTTTACACCATGAAATGAAATGAGTCTGATTTCTTAGGATCTCGTGGCCTAAAGCAGGTAGCCAGGAGAAGGCTATATGTCGACGTGCATGTGACTAACGAAATGGATTTCTCTCTTACCCACATAAAAGCACATATTCATGCTTAAATCATTCATGGTTTTATATTCTCATGCTTCTTATTTCTTTTCACATGTACAGAATGCTGTGACATTTTCATGGTATGACATAAAACGTTTCGATGCATTTCCATCTTTATTATTTATATTCTGAAACATGTAGAAA
>JANZXR010066327.1:0-11883 GCA_027575705.1 Erythroxylum echinodendron | reverse complement strand
TTAAGAATATCCTAAAGTACTTGAGAAGGACTAAGGATGTATTCTTGATATATGGAAATGGAGATCTCGTAGTGAGCGGGCATACAGATGCCAATTTTCAATCTGAATAGGATGACTCCAAATCCCATTCAGGTTATGTTTTCACACTAAATGGTGAAGCGGTCAGTTGGAAGAGTTCCAAACAAGAGACAGCTACAGATTCGACGACCGAGTCAGAGTACATTGCAACTGCAGAAGCAACAAAAGAAGCTGTTTAGATCAAGAAGTTCGTCATGGAACTTGAAGTGGTTCCTAGCATAGTAGACCTAATATTGTTGTACTGTGACAACAATGGGGCTATTGCTTAAGCCAAGGAATCGAGGTCTCATCAGAGGTCCAAGCATGTACTCAAGAGATATCACCTGATCAGGGAGATAATTGATAGAGATGATTTGAAGACAGAGAGAGTGCCCATAGATCAGAACATCGCTGATCCTTTAACTAAGCCACTTCCTCAGAAAAATTTTGATTCTTATGTACTAGCCTATGGTATTAGATACAAAGGCGATTGGCTTTAGTGCAAGTGGATATTGTTAAAATAGTGCTCTAAAGGCAATCACCTTTAGCACTTTTGTACAAACATTATTTTGATTAACAAAGTAAAAGGCATTTTTCATTGATTTGATATTCATTTATATATGAATTGATATTGATCTTAAATTGAATTAATGAAGTCCAAGATACAAAACATAACATAAAGGAAATCATGATGAGATCATGATAATGAGATTCCTATCATATGCAATTATGTTAGTATTTAAACAATCCCTAATCATAGGATTGATAAGATAGGACATTATTAATCCAGAAAGACTAACACATATTATACCCTATGATTTGATCAAGCAATGGATCTCATAAACTGTAAGCATGAGGTGTTTAGAGTTAGTATGTAGATGCTTACTAAGGGTAGTACATACATCGAATGACCCGCTATAAGATTATCATATGGATGATCTATCGAATGTTAATAGTTAATCTCATGATAGCAATGGTGCAAATATCCTTAGACTTTAGGTATTCAAGAATATCTTGGATATAAATCCTGTGCTTTGACACCATTCCTTATTACCTCAAGACGAGATCACTCTTAAGGTGGTGATTGGGTACAGCTATTTATGTTCCAAGGTAATTGGATAGCCAATAGAGGATGCACCACTTATGATAGAAGGAGATGATACCTATGGCCTCTTGTTAGGGTCATTATTCGAGAGTCTCTAGACAGAGCAGGTTTTGTCATGAAGAATGACACATATGAGTAATGAGATCCCAGAACAAGAACTAACATCACTTAGACTAGATGTGACGTAGTCAGTCTAGTGGGAGTTGACACATATCCTGTACTCTGAGCTAAGTGGGGTATAGTATGGTGAAAGGATGAATTGCATGGTAATTGTCTATGAAAAGGTTCATAAATTGGATAATTAACTATCAAAGAGTTTATGTGTTAATCCATTTATATTCTAGCAAATAGGCATCATGATGTGTTTGAATTAAAAGTTAATTCAAGTGCCTAAAATAGTCGAGAATCTAAGGGTCACACGTATAAAACATCAGATGAAAAACAAGTGTGTATGACCTATTTTAAACAGGCCAGATCGTGCATCATAGGGCCACGATCGTGGACAAAGGCGAGACATGCCACGATCGTGGCCAGCAAAGACACGATCGTGTTAAAGGCCCTGAAATGATATATAAGTGAGTTCCTCACTTATATATACAAACAACTTTTACTTTTTACACACTTAAGTGATAGAGAAAGGGTTCTAGAAGTGTTCTAGAGAGAGTGAGATGAGTTCTCGAGTTATCTTATTACTATTTATGCAAATGTTGTATAAATTAAGATGCATGCAAGATAACCTTGATCTATCTTCTATCATATTGAACATCTACTTGAATCCATCAAGTTTCGTGTTCTTGGGTGATCAAGGAAGGGTTTGGTGTTTGTAACAACCCAAACAAGGAGAAGAAACAAGAAAGGAGGAGATACAAAATGTAAAAAGTTTTGTTATTTCATGTTCTTTACATATCCTTGCATGTATGTGAGATTTTATGATTTTTGGGTTGTCATGGTGTCGAAATCTTCATTCTGACACTTCCGTTGTATCCGCATGCATGTGATGCATGCAACCATGGCTATCCCAACATCATATGAACTCAAAACATCTTATATATATAGCCCATCATTTCTACTTCATTTCCTCTCCATTTTCACCTCCATTTCATCTTAAAAACATCCATCAAACATATCAATCATTATTGTTCATCAATAATATAAAAACAGGACATAAACACATTCATTTCTTCATCAATATGATAGCACTCTTATAGCACTCTTCCAACTCCATTAACATGATCTTTCTAACTCTAAACTACGTCATATATGCTTCTATTTAAACAACCCTTAGTTATTAATGTATTACTTGCTTGTTTATCTCTAAGCTTCTTCAAAGCATCACTTAACCCTAGCTCTTCCAACTCACGTGATCATCATCTTTGAAGGAGAAATAAGTTGTGTTCTTCAACAACTAGATGAAGGCACCGAAGTATCTTAGATTTCTAGTGTTGAATGATAGCAAACTCAACATGGTAAGGGTGGGTTGTGAAGATCGTGAGTGCAGAGAAGAAGAAAGATGAGAACTTGTAGTAAAATGAAAAATAATATAAATGATCTTTCAAGAGGTTAACATAGTGGGTTAAAAGCATGGAGATTAAAATGCTTGGTGAGTGTCATAGTGATCTTTTGTGTTGCTCAATTTTAATTCTTGTTTTGTATTAATTTCTTGAGTTGAATTCTTATAATCAAATTCCCATGTTTATATCCTTGTTTCATTTTTAATTTCACTTTATTATTTCTTTCAGACCTAGACACCCTAGAATTAGATTAGCTCACCCTCGTCATGGGATCGACCCTTCAAATACTATGAACTCGTGCACTTACAGTATTTGAAGGGTATAATTATAAAGCTCAACAAACACGATCAAGTTTTTAGCACCATTCCTAAGGAGGTATAGGATTAGTTTAGTTCTTTGTTTAGTCTAAGGCATTTTCAGTTATTTTAGTTTAAGGCTTTTAACCTTCTTATGTCTATGCATTTGCATGAATACAAGATCCATAAGAAGCATAAATTGGATAATTAATGATTTGACACTTGACATCACTTGGTTGGAACGAGCTATACGAAGTGCCAAATGCCAAGAAAAAGTAACCGAGGAACTAATGACAGATGAATATAACCACGAGTTCAATCAAGGAGTGAACCAAGGGTGTCAACTGAGAACTCAATGATTTTCTAAGGTTGGGCTTCAATGTAGCAAATCAAGGTATAACTAGGCCACCAATTCAAGCTACTTTCTTTAAAATTAAACCAGCCATTCTGAACATGCTACAGATGAATGTGTAATATTATGGATTGAAAAATTAAGACCCCAATGTACATATCATGAACCTCCTCAAAATATCTGACACCTGCTAATATCATCAGATGTCAAAAGATGCAGTGAGAATAAGACTCTTACCTTTTACTTTAAGGGATAGAGCGAAGGATTAGTACCACTCCCTCAGCCCATCCAATGTCACCATATGGGACTAATTAATCTTTCTAGATAAATACTTCCCCTTCACCAAGACTATAAAGATCATTAAGGAGATCAATAACTTTCAGCAAGATGATGAGGAGTCAATTTACGAAGCATAGGAAAGATATAAAGCTCATAAAGGAAATGCCCATTATTATAACCTACCTAAGGAATTCCTTTTGCAAATGTTCTATAATAGAGTAACCCTACCTACGAGACGCACAGTTGATCCAGCCTTAGGAGGATCGCTAATGAGAAAAGCTGTGGATGAAGTAGAAGCGTTTTTGGAAGAAATGGCCATTAACAACTATTTATAGACAAATGAAAGATGTAGACAACCTATAATTGTCCGTGAACAAAAGGGAGCTATAGATGTCAATCAAATGATAGAAATGTAAATGAAAATTGATAGTTTGACACAGCGGCTAAATAACATGAAAACGTCATCTTCCATTCTTGTAAAAGACATTCAACAAAGATGTGAGTTATGCAGACAAGATAATTATGATACTATCGATTATTTCCTAATACAAGAAGGTGAAATGAAGCAAGTGAAGTATATGGTAACACAATTTGGTAGAGGAGGATGGAAAAATCCCTATTCAAACAAATATAATCTTGGGTAGAGGAATCACCCCAACTTTTAATAGTCAAACAATGGTAAAGGCCAGTTTAAACTGCAAAGGCCACTTGGTTTCTAATAGGGGAAACCGAACTTTATAGACACCAAACTAGATAAAATCTTAGAAAAAATTGGAGGAATTGAGGAGGCCTATAAGAGGCTTTTAAAGCAAATTCAAGCAAGTGACAAAGAACCATGCTTCCTCAATTCATAATTTGGAATTCCAAGTAGGTCAACTGGTAAAAACATTATTGACCAGAAATGTTGAAACACTCCCAAGTAACATGGAGTTTAACTCGAAGGAATGAATCATGGTCATTAATCAGGCCGCCAAGGAAGAAACAAGTCAATCTAAAGATAATAAAGGAAAGGACAAGCAAAGGGCTGATCAGAATTTTCTTCAAAGTGAACATGAATTACAAACAATCAAGGAGCAACAGCCTAAAAACCTTACCCCATTTTAGAAGAACTAAATCCAAATCCATTCAAGAACAAAGGGAAGGTAGAAATGCAAAAGAATAAGGAAGTCTCTCTGCTAGCAAACTATAATTTGCCTTAGATAAAAAACTACCAACCCCTAATTCTATTTTTGATAAGAGCAATTGGAAAATCTAAGGAAGTTAAGTTGAATGAAGTTGTAGGCATGATTAAGCAATTGGAAGTACGTCTCACACTGATGGAATTGATAAGAGGGAAAGTGGAAAAAGATTTGGAGGAGGAAAGGAAATTGACTCTCCCTCTAAATAAGGAGGACCTGGGAGATTTTTATATCCCTTGCATTATTGAAGGTGTCAAAATAGAGAGGGCATTTGTTGATCTAGGATCCAGCATAAAAATGATGCCATATGCCTTATATCAGAAGTCAAGTATAGAATAAATCACACTCACGAAGATGTTAGTAAAGATAGTAGTTAGATCAGTTCATCGTCTGAAAGGTATAATCAAAGAAGTGCAAGTTTAAGTTGACAAATTTACCTTTCCTATGGACTTCTTCATATTGGACATAGAAGAAGATATGGAAACCCCAATTATTCTTGGTCAACCTTTTTTTACCACAGCCTAATCACTTATCGACGTAGATGGGGGAGAACTGATCTTAAGGGTAAGGGATGAGCAAGTGTTTTTTAAAGTATCCAAGACTAAGAAAAGTGTTATCCAACCCATAGCCACTATGAATGAGACTGTTGTTGGCATAGAAATAGAGAAGTGTGTTGATCAAAATAGTTCATTTAAAGAGAAGGAATCTCGAAAGAGAAGGTAGAGGAAAAATTAGAAGGAGGGTGATACCATGCTCAATTTCGCGGCACAACTACATTTTATGATATTGACAACTGAGCCATCACTGAACAACTCTCTTAAATCACTATGAGGAGAAAACATACATCAACCTACTAGCGTTAAAGGAAGCATTGGATAGGAGGCAACCAATGATTTTTAATTGCATGTTATTTCCCTTTAGTTTAAATAGTTAAAAGTTTCGTAATTTGTTTATTTTGTTTCTGAATAAATGTTGTGGAAGAGTAGAATATCAATTTTGATATAGAGGATAGGTAAGGAAAACACAATGAGGTGATAAGTGCAAATAAGATGTTAGGTAAGAATTTTAGAGGTGAAATGAAGAAAAGACAATAATTCAAAAAAGTGCAGGATCGTGGCAGTCATCTGCCTAAGGCCCATGATTATGGCCTCACAACAACGTCAACATATGATTTTTTAGATGGAATTTTTGTAATTTTACCCTTCCCTCACCTATATTTTCATATCGAACCTCATTCTTTTAATCACTTTCATTTTCACTTTATCTCTCTAGACCTAAGACCTCTAAACACTCTCCCTTGTCTCTACTAAACGTCAACTCTTTCATTTTCTCAAACTTTCGCTCACTCTTAATCCTGATGCTACTTATCAAGTAGACAGTTAAGCATACCTAATCTTTGGATAGAATCTAAGTTTTGGGCTGTTGTCGAAGAAACAGGTGGCATATTTTAGAGCACCCTTCCCTATGTATTCATAAGAGGAAGGTATTCGATTTCAATCCTTTATTATTAAGCAGATAGTGCTTCCAAAACACTTTGATTTTGTGACGTTAGAAAGGGTAGGATTGAGAAATAAGGTCGAGAACTTAAGTAAAAGAATTCATTGGGGTAATTTCATACATTTTCAATATCCTATTTACCAAGAACTAACCCACGAATTTTTTACATCTCTTCAATATGAACGAGTAACCCAAAGAACCTATGGTTTAGGTTATGGGTTTAACCTTATGAACTTGATTATGACACTTATATGAAATTTGTGGTTTTCCTTGTTGGATCCCATTTTCGAAGCCCAGCTATCCAGAATATCAAAAGACGTGAATGTATTATACTATGAGTTTATTTCTATGGGATCTCTCCAACCAAAACTAGTTCAAATAGTGGAATCTTAAATTAACTTCTTCAGAAAAATTGTATTACCATGTCTCTAGTTTATTTTGAAACAATAATTGTCTCATTTGCAGCTCTACAGATCAAGATATGACTAAAATACTGAAGTATGTTCAGTAAAACAACCAATTCATGCTCTTTCAGTCGTTTCCCTCACTTTCTCTCCATCAATCCTTTTTGAATCAACCCTAATGAATACCAAAATTTTTATAGAGAGGTAGAGAAATATGTTAGAATCTATTAGTTCAATAATCACTTCATTTGGATATCGGATGATGAAGTTATGGTCAAAAGAGTCAAACCTGATTATGTCCTCAATCATATTTTACCTATCTTGGGACAGTTGGCCTAACTTTCACTAGAGATATTGGATTAAGGTTGTCTTAAGACGGTTTCTAAGAGGAGTTATAGATCTACGACTTTTATGAAGACTCCAAAAAGAGATTTTTTCATTTGAAGGTCAAAACACGGGCTGTGTGGAAACACACGAGCAGATCGTGTAACCCATGGGTCTGGTAGCCTTCTCATTTTCGGAATACAAGGTCAGTGTTGATTTACGCGGCCTGACCGTGTAACCTTTGGAGTTTTACTGAAATTTCACTCTCCAAGACCTCTCTAATGGATCCTATATCCATTCTAACACCCCTCTCACTCATATTCGTTCCAAGTTTAACTCTTCTAGTGCGATATCACTTTATAATTTATAGTAGTTCTGTATATACATCCTATGCGACATCACCAACTTATAAAGATCATATCTCTTAACTCTAATATTCAAAAATTTCATACTTTATATCTTTGGAAATCTAGAAAGATAAGCTATAACTTTCATGAAGATAACTATGGCTAACTCTACCTAAATTGATACAGTTTTTCCTTTGAGTTCAGAACACAATTTCTACACCTATGAAAACTTGCAAAATGCAATATCTCTTCATATCTATTCAACTGCTAAGTACTTTTGATAAACTCTTGAATCTCACTTCAAATGATTAATCCCATAAAACATTTCCAATCTCTAGCATGCTATTCTAAAACAAACAACAATTTGTTATCTCAACAAAGAAGAATGTGCACATACCCATTTCACTTCCACAACCATCAAACTCAACCTGTAAAATAACATCATCATACACAAAAACAAATCCTCAAATTCTCATTCTCATTGCTAAGCAAAGTAAATATTTGAAAAAGATTTACTTACATATCAACATACATATGACTAACTTAAAACAAAATGCCAAGGATGCTCATTTTTGATATGCCTATAAAGCTATCCAAAATGTTCACTAACTTAATACAAAAGTCTCTAACTATCTTGGAGTTTCCGATGCCTTGCAAAGATTGCTAACCATCTCGTTCTGCACCTGAGAAGTGAAAAAAGAATGGGCTGAGCTACATGGCTCAGTAGTTAATACAATTGTAGCCATCGGCAATCGATCACAATTTAAGCATATGTACAGGTATAGTTAGCAATTCAACCATTCTTAATCTATTCTAGCAATTCAAGCATTAGTCAATTTAGCTCAAAACTCATAACACATAACATAAACTTTATCCATTAAACACAACACTTAAATGCATCATACTTGTCAATTCAAAGATGTGATGCACAAACAAATGGCTAGAGAGTTTCGTGGAACGAAACAGGGAAACTAAAGTTTATGCCGTGAACAAAACGAGTCTGATTTTTCAGGATCTTCTAGCCTTAAGCGGGCAACTGAGAGAAGGCTATAAGTCATCCTGTACGTGACTAACGAAACGGTTTCCTCTCTTGCCCAAGCACAAACGAATTTTATGTTCAATTCAGTCAATCACAAATTCATAATCTCATTCTTCTTTTACTTTTGCTTCTTTTCTTTTATACAAATATCATAATCTTTTTCGAAGCATAACATAATCATAATTCATTGTGCATTTTCAAACATTCACAACGATTTCAATTTCAAGCAATTCAAATGCAAGCAAATCAACATACACACACATAGGTAAGAATTTGCCCAATTACACAATAACTATGAATACATTACCCACCTAAATCATTTGGAAAAATCTAACTCAAGGTTGTCTTTCCTTTTGCTCTTGGGTAGGATTCTCTTGGTTTCCTAAAACAACTAAGGTTCCATGCAAAACAACATTCTAGTAAAATTCATAAACTTCAATAATCAAAAAAATGCAATAAAGACAAATTAAGCTTAAACCTAACCTACTCATAGTTCATCTAGGTTAGAAAAGACAAGACCTAGTTTAGAAACCCTAGGAATCAAATGGTTTCCTTCTTCCTCTCCAACTCTCTCTCTAATCCCTTCATTCTCAACGCAACCCATTTCTTTAATAAAGAAAGAAGAAAAGATGATTAACTTACCTTAACAAGCTTGATTTCTCTTCTTCCCATGTTTTCTTCTTCTTCTCTAACTTCTCTCACAACCTTCTTCTTCCCTTTTTCGTCTCTCACAGTTTCTCTCTCTTTTCTCTTCTCTTCTACGACTCTCTCTTCTCTTCTTCTAAATTTTTAAGACAGCTTTTCTACTCGGTCTCCCAATTATGCCCTCATCATTTAATACAGTGTCCGTTTACCCCTTCTTTTGTCTTTATCTACTAACTTCTTAAGCTAACTTAATTCTAACATGCCCATATTAATTCTAACTTAATTTTAATCTTTCCATCTAATTCTAATCTCTATTCATGCTTACTAAATTTAATGAACCAATTCTAAGATAAATAAATAAATAAACAAATCGTAATTAAATAATTAAACAAATAAATCGATAATAATTGAAAAAATTTTTAGGGTCCATCAAGTCTCCCCTAAAAGAATTTTGTTGGACCCCATTTTCGAAGTCCAAGTCTCACGCAGAATATCTTAATACATGAGTTTATCTCCTATAGAGAACACCTTGACCAATATCAGATTATCTTCTTTTCTTTGATACCACAAGATGTCGCGTACTTATAACACACATTCATTGCCCATACTTGCATTCAAAACTCCCTTTTTTTTCCAGCTCCGCTCTTCGACTATCCATTTATCCACTTCAACCCGAATACCTCAAGGAGCAGCGTTAGCGAGTCCACACTTTACATATATACATGCATCGGGGTTGTTAGCATAACTTTTGATATAAACATTCAATTCAAGGTTTCTTTGGATAGTTTGAAAAAGGATTTCAAGAGCTACAACTTTCATGAAGACCTCGAAGTCCAGTTTTGACTTCTGAATGATCAAAAATAGGATAGAAGATAATCATAAACAGTAACCCAGACGATATTGTGAACAGTAACACAGAGGAAATCTGTCAACAGTAACACAGACGAATCCTTGTGAACAGTAACACAGACGAAGTCTTTGAACAGTAGCACAGAGGAATCTGTGTATAGTAACACAAATGAATCTGTGTACAGTAACACAGACAGTACTTTTCAACTAATATCACTTCTTATCTCCTTCTTATAATCCTTAGCCTATGATCTATCCTCTATGTTCTATCCTCTGTAGCTGACTTTTATCTTCTGTGTCGACCACTTATCGTCTGTGGTCTATCCTCTTTGTTCTATCCTCTGTAGTTGACTTTTATCTTCTATGTTGACCACTTATCGTCTGTGGTCTATCCTCTGTGTTCTATCCTCTGTAGTTGACTTTTTTTCTTCTAGGTTGACCACTTATCGTCTGTGGTCTATCCTCTGTGTTCTATCCTCTGTGTGATGACATATCCTCTGTGTTCTTATGTCATCACAAATGATACTTTTACTTTTGATTTATCCTTTTCTCTGTGTTCTGACGTTAGCACAGAGGATACTTCTCCTTACTAATCCTCCTTGCCTCTGTGTTCTGACGTCAGCACAGACGATACTTCTCCTTCATATTTTCCTTGCCTCTGTGTTTTGACGTCAGCACAAACGATACTTCTCCTTTCTATTCCTCCTTGCCTCTGTGTTCTGATGTTAGCACAGACGATACTTCTCCCTTCTATTCCTCCTTGCCTCTATGTTGTGATGTCATCACAGACGATACTTCTCCTTCATATTTTCCTTGCCTCTGTATTCTGATGTCAGTCCAAATGATACTTCTCCTTTCTATTCCTCCTTGCCTCTGTGTTCTGACACCAGCAAAGACGATACCTTTCGTCTGTGTTTTTCACATGCGATCCTTCCCATTCTTATATGCTATTCTAAAACTAACACCAGTTGGCAAATTCGTTAAGCAAAGCATGCACATACATATTTCATTATCTAAACCTTTAAAATAACATAATCATACCATAGAATTCAATTCCATCGTATCCATTTTCAAATTACTGTCAAAGTTATTACAAAACAGATTACACATCAACTTAAACCAAAATACAAAATGCTCCATACTGATATGCCAAATGAGCTATTACAGGACTGACTTAGTCCAAATGTCTTTAACTAATGAGGAGGTTTCGATACCTTGCAGGGATCACTATCGTCTTGGTTTGCACCTGAGGAGGGAAGAAAAGGGGGTTGAGCTACATAGCTCAGTGGCTAATATACTTATAGCCATCAGCAATTAGCACAAATTCAAGTATATTTCAAATAAACATAATAATGCAGAACACATAATGCTTGACAATTTACATATGCAATACACAAACAAATAGCTCGAGGGTTTCATAGATAAAATGGAGAAACCGAAGTTGACCTCATGAACAGAATGAGTCCATTTTCGGAGCTCATATGCCATAAGCAGGCAGCCGGGAGAAGGCTCTTGTCAACGTGCACATGACAAACAGAATGGTTCCACTCTTGCCCAAACAAAGCACATATTCATTTACTCATATGTTCGGATTTTATGCTTGTTTGTCTTTTCATTCAACCAGAATGCCATGACATTGTTCAATGGCATAATAGAATCAAGGTTCATAAATCATAAGCATTTTCGATAATAAGATATTTCAGCAAATTTTTACATGCATGTACTCATATATATAGGCAAAAATCTGCCCAATCACACAATAACTATAAATATATTACCCACCAAAATGCTTGATAACAAAGGTTCACTGTTGTCTTTCCGCTTCGCCTTGGATAGGACTTGTTCAATTTCCTACAACAAACCAAGTCCTCGTTCAATAAGAATCACATTTAAGAACCTATAGAATCAAAAGCATTGAACTTGTACTAGAATGCTTAAACCCATACATTCCCAAGCTCTTTGAACCAAAAGCCCTTCAAAACTCCAATAGATCTAGAAAT
>JANZXR010066316.1:0-11885 GCA_027575705.1 Erythroxylum echinodendron | reverse complement strand
TACCAAGTGAAAGAGTCTCATTTTTGGTTCATCTTCTTCTAAGAAAATCTCCTCCAAACATTTCTTCTCCTTTCCCAACAAAGGATTTTGTTAACCTAGTTGTCCATGAAGAACAAGAGGTAAATCAAATTAGTTAAAGATACAACAATCAGGAGAAGTTAGAATGCTAAAGGAAAAGATCCAAAAGCAAAAGATTTGGATACAAGAAGAAGGAGAGGATAGCGTAGCGATGATTTAAAGTTGTAGCAAAGGAGTTGGTAATACTCTCAACTTGTTTATGTTTTTTATTATCCTTTATACCATATCATGTATGGATTGGCATGATGATTTGGATTTGTTGCTGTTGCTAGAAAAATGATTTCTTAAAAGTTTTGAAACCTACCGTTTCTCCAAATATTGCATGTTTTCTTTTTCCGATCCAACAACACTTTTAATCTCTGTCACTTTTTCGTTGAGGACAATGTGTTATTTAAGTGTGGGGGAGCTTTTCTCATCTTATATCTCTTGTTTATGCTCCACTTTGGCCATTTATATGTTTGTGTTTTTCAATTATGCATACTATTGACTGCGAAATTGAGTTTCTGGCATTTTTCGCCACGACGTACTGTGCCTTCGCTACGGCCAAAAACTCATTTCTCGCTGTAGCGAGCTTGCCTATTACCACGGCAGTGATTGCTTGATACGTTCGCCACGGTGAGCTCATTTTTCTCCATGGCGTCACAATGTTGCAGGACCAATTCATTTTAAGATATTTGCCTCAATTTAAAATTCTCCCTCATTCGAATCTTGTCACTTTTGTTTGTTAAAGATTTTATAAGTTTCAAAGTGATTCTTGAGTTTTTTTTTAAAATACTTACCATTCTTTAAATGATAGTTAGATTTGACTAATTTTATGTTTGATGTTTTCAACACAAAGTAAATGAAGGCATGTTGATAAAGTAGTACTTTATGTTTTTAAGACTTGAGATTGTTCATGGAGATATTACGTTGGAAGGATATTTGGGCCTAAATTTTTTAATTCTTATGTGCATCTGCTTATTACATATCTCTCTAGAACTCGTTTCAATTCTTAATCAAAGCTTTATGAACTAGAATTTTGTTAACATGATAGATGCATTCTTTCAAAATCCCTTGACCTAAACACAATCCCATAAACACCTATCCATTGCTAGCCCCTTGAGCCATTATTTTTAAGTACATGCATGCATCTTTATATGTGTCAATAGGTTATTTTGTATTTTATTCTAGTTAAAAAAAACAACAAACAAATTTTCTACTTGTGTGTTCTAGGGAAAGAAAAAAAGAAAAATATAGAGAGAAGCAACAAATATATTTATATATATATGTGTTATATTTATGTTGTCAAAAAAAGGTATCATTTGTGTAAATATTGTCTTACTGTTGACATCTATTTCATAATTATAGTGCATATACTCATACTTTTTCTTCCTTCATCCATTCCATCCACTTCATATAGCCTTTCGTGTATTATAACCTTGAAAAGTCCTCTTGATTTTCAAAATTATAGTTCTTGTAGTGGAGAAGTAGGACTGTTACAAGCTTATGGTAGAGAATGGACTAAACGGATTTTAGAGTGAAGATATCCCTAACCACAAGTGAGATGAGAGCAAACACTTTACCTTGAGTTAAATCTCTTTTGCTCAATCTCTTGGATTAAACTCTTATAGTGTTTATTTTCTTGGCACTCTTTCACTCTGCTTTGGTTGATCTCTGAGAAAGTGATTTTTGCCAATTTCCTATTATTGTTTTAAGCATAGTAAGAATTTTTCATTTACACTTGTGTCTCTTTGACTTTTATAAACTTTATCTAGGAGTACAAAGGTCTAAGTGTGGGGGAATTTGATTGAGCCCAAGTTTATTATCTAAATTGGCAACACTTTCATGGCCTTTACTATACTTTTTTACTCCTAATTCTTGATTTTGTGCTTAAATTAATCATTGAGTGTGCACTTTTATTTTATGCAATTTGATGGTAAAAATTGTCACAATTAGTATTAATTGCATTTCTTAAGTTTTCTAAGGATAATTGATACTGCAAATTGCTATTTTTGATTGTAGGATCCTCAAGAAGAAGGGTGTCAACGTGCTGAATTGAAGTCAATAGGAGATTATAGCCTTTGGGAAAAGTTCGTCGTGGCGAGCCCATCTGTCATCGCGGCGAAGAATGAAGAATCAAGGTGAACTTTCGGGAGAAGTTCGCCGCGGTGACTATTAATTCTTTCCCGCGGCGAAGGAGCCAGCGAAGAATAAATCCTTTCGCAAAAGTTCAATGTGACGAAAGTCATTTGTCTCCGCGACGAAACATCGAAAACTCGAACATATTTGGGAAAAATATTTTGTTGTTCCGACCTGACCCACGACCCAACATTTAAAAACATGCCAAATTAGGTTATGCAGAGAATACTTTTACAGATATTCACACTTCATCTCTCACTCTCGACCTTCATCCATCACCCAATTTTCACCTCTCATCGTCGCTCTCTCCTGCTGCCATGGATGCTGTTGGTGTATATACAGTTGTTAGTGCTCCCAGAGTGATGCTTGTCTAAGCACCATTTCCTCTTGAAGATGTAGCGATGGCTTAAGTTTGAAGGGCTTCAAAAGGGAGTAGTTTTACATTGTCATATTTAACTACATTGTTATGAACTCCTAAGTTAGGATTTATGCTTTGTAGTTGAATTTTCTTGATTATAGTTTAATCAAGTGTTGAACAAAGAATTGTGTTATTAGGTTTGTTGATGTAGAACTTAGAGCTTGAATATATGAAGTCTCATATATGCCATTTTGTGATTTTGATAATTCTCTTTTATCTGCCTAGTTGTGTTTGATATTGAGATTATGCTTAATCCAAATTGACCACTTGCATTAACTTGCCCATTACACACACTAAGATGCATTCAACAAGGTTTTAAGAAATGGAGTTCATTGATTAAAACCCTGGACTTAAGGGTGCTTTAAGGTTATTCATTTTGAAACTTAGTGAATTGCGCTCCCAAAAGATTTGTTTCGAACTATGATAGCCAAAGCTCGTTTCTAAGAGGATTTTATCACATTTGATCATTGTTTGAGTTTTCACTTTTCATTTCCCAAAAATCCAAAAACACCCTTTTATACACTTTTCTTTGATTTAGTTCAATTCATTTAGTTTAATCAAAACAATCCAAAACCCCACTCTTAACTAATTTAGTTTGCATTTCATGACAATTAGGCTAGCTTAGATCATTTGCTCTAGGTTCCAATTAAGTGAGACGACCCGGGGTTGCACTCTATATTGTAATCCTTGGAATTAAATTTTTTTTGATTTGGTTTCTAAGGGAGTGATCCAAAGACTCAACCACACACCGATCACTTATTATTAGGTTTACACCTCAAGAACACTTAGTTATTCTAATATCATAAATCAATCACTCATCATTTTTTCCTAGCATTATATGATTACATAATATTCAATTCTCATTCACCTTTACTTAATACATATTACTCATCTCCTTTGAATCACAACTACAATCATATGAACACCTTCATTCCCATTATACTCACACATTTCCTAGATTTTGTTACTTTGATATCAACAATTCATTCACTATGTTATATCCTCATTTATCACTCTAAACATTTCACACATTTAATCACTTAATCCCTCATCAATTAGATTCATTTCAAGTTTCATTCAAGCCTAAACGCACCATAGGAAAGTACCTAACCATTTATTATTTTAATCATCACTTAAAAGAAGCATAATTCACTTAACAGCCATTCCCACGATCGTGGGTTGTCATATCCGAAAGTTTTCAGCTTTTTAACTTTGTTTTTATGGCAAGTTTCAGGTTAGTTTTGTATGACCATTATGACATAGAAAATGAGGTATATAGGCAACATATTCTTCTAAAAGAAATTTCCTATATGTCTTCAGTTCTGACAACATAAATTTAATATAGTTTGGTTCAGTATTCTACGAGTTATACCCAAAATACTAAAGACTGTTGTCAAACGGTGACAACACCCAGTACTCAACTTCAAGCCAAATTTCAAAACCCTTAAGGATAGAATTTAAATTCAATTCCTTCATAAAACTTGTATCCATATGTCTCTAGTTTAATCTAAATTAAAAATCATCCCATTTAGATATCTACAGATCAATATATGGCCAAAATACAGATGCCTATTTAGTGAAAACACTTCTTCCAACATATTCCAACACACTTCATCATCATTTTCATCCTAGTTCATCTCTTTTCAAGAACATCACATAAACGTCCTTCTTAAGTAAAATTTTCACTTTCATTATACCAAAATATGACTTAAATCTACTTATTTTCTCATCCACGTTACAGCATATCCTTCATCACCATTTTATGATCATGCTAGCTCTAACCTATCATCAATATGTTTCATTTAATAATCCAAGAAGAGCAATAACATATTACTTACTTGTTTTGGCTCCAAAGTTGAAGATCACATAACCCTAACTACTAAACATCACACGATCATCATCATTTATGAAAGAGAGCTTAGGTTTTTGATAGTTGTGCATTAGTATATAATTTTCTAAGCATTTGACATGTGTTTCCTGCATAATAGTTTATTGTTGTTGTAATTTAGGATTCATTTTGTATGTTTTTGTTTAGTTTGATCTGTACTGTTGATATTTCATGTATGGTGTTAATTTAGGGTAAGAATTGATTTTTTTTGCAGGAATGAAGATTGTGCAACTTGGAGATTTAGTTGGAGACCAAAGAGGAGAAGAGAATAGGGAACTCTCTGTTGCAAAATCCCACAATCGTGGGAATCATGCCAATTCCCACGATCATAGGAAGTTTACTTCGAGAGATTATGCAGGGTTAATTAAACTTTAGGGTTTCTGGACTATAAAACATATTAAACCTCTATAGAAAAGAGCCTCCTTGAGTGAAGAATACAAATTTTAAGTCTTAGGGAAGGTGAAGATTCAAGGATTATCAACAACAATTAGGAAAATAGCACATCAACATAAAAAATTTCAGATTTTGGCAAAGAGGAGAAGGAGTTTTCTTTATTCAAATTTTTCTGTTTTTATCTCTTCTAATCTTTGTAAGATGGTATATTTGAGTGTTGATGATGTTATGGAGACCATGAGTTGCTGATTTAGTTTTAAGGATTACTTTTAAACTATTTTGCTAAGCTCCTATTTTATTGAATTGAATGAAAGTTGTCTTTGATGACTGTTGATTGTATTTATATCTTGCAAAAAAATCGAGAGAGTGAGTAAGGTTATTTATGTAGGATTGTACAATGAGAGTTGGCTGCCTATAGACTTACAATCATCACGTTAATTGATTAGTTAGAAGAGAGATCTCAGCTAATTCAATTGATCACCCATAGGATAAATTAGTGGAGTGATTGGGTAGGTTGAGATATCGTTCAAATAACTTCATTTAATTTCATTAGGGATAATTAATTACACCTTAAGAGAGGGTAGTTAATGCAATTGAACATCTTAGGTGAGATATAATTCGATTAATAAAATAGGAGGGAGACAAAATAGGGAGAAAATGATCTGTAGTCATTAAAACCTTGAATTTCGATTTTCTGCATTTTGGTATTATCTATCGTTCATTATTAGATTTTCAATGTTAGTTTAATTTTCTAGATTATTTCTATTAAACAAATTCGTTTCTTAATAAAAGTTTGATATGAATTAACTGGTGTCTGGGCATCAATCCCTGTGGGATAGATATTTGCTTTCTAACTACAAGTCACGACTCGTATACTTGCAATTTTTGAGCGTAAAATGAGTAGATTGTTTGGTAAAGTTAACTCATCAAATTTTTGGAATCGTTGCCAGGGATTGATTGTTTAGCTTCTTGTTTAGTTTAGATTACTTTGATTTAAGAGTTTTTGATACTTTTCCTTGTTTATTTGCAGGTGCATGAATACAAGAAGTATGCAAAGAGCGACAAAAGTTAGTGAAGACAGGTTTTTGATATCAGGAGACACGAAAGAGAGTGAAGAAGAGTGAAGCATCTAAATTTTACACAGAGAGATACGATTAAAGAAGGAGAGCAAGGAGGAGTTGAAAGAACAATAACGGACTTCATGACGCTAGGATTCAGTCCCCAAGGAGTTGCGAGACCAATGGTTCAAGCTAACAATTTCAAGATAAAGCTAGCATTCCTCAATGTATTTCAAAACAGTGTGCAATTTTACAAGCTATCTAATGAGGATACGAATGACCACATTGATAATTATTTTGGAGATTTGTGACACTTTTAGATTCAACAAAATGTCCAATGATGCAGTTAAACTAAGATTGTTTTCTTTCAGGTTTAAAGAACTGTAGAGAAGTTGTCCCCTCTATAACCTTACGAGGGAGTTCTTGCTGTAGATGTTTTACAATGGTGTGAATCTGAGCACGAAAGGAACCATCGATGTAGCCGCTAGAGGTTCATTAATGAGGAAGACTGTGGAAGAAACTCATGATCTTTTGAAAGAGATGTTGAGCAACAGTTGCATATGGTCTAGCAACAGGAGCAGATAAGGATAGAAAGAACAAAAAGATATGATACATTTGACTCTATTACTGCTTTGCAGGCTCATAGAAAAACCCTTACGAAGCAGTTGAGCAATATGCAAAGAGCATTATATGCTCAAGGTTACACATGCTAAGTTTTACTAATTATAACCTTGGTAATTACCGCAAACGCACGAGTCATTCGCATAGTACCTAAGGTGTCGATCCCACGAGGAAGAAAACTAGTCCTAAAATTTAAAGGCAGCTAAGTTCATAATTAACTTAATTAAAAAACAAATGCAGAATTTAAATCAATTAGTAATCAAATTTGAGAAATTAAAGTGCAACAAGAATGAACAAAATAGCAAACCACACAAATAATCCAAAACCCAACCTAGAAATAACCAAGTGAGAGAAAGGGGATTCAATTTGAAACTAAGGAAAATTTACCAATTATGCAATTTCTGATTTAACGGGCCTAGACGGTCCTGCTGTGAATTACTCTCTCTCGAGTTATAATTCTTAACCCTAATTGATAAACCCTAATTCAAATAATGGGAATTACGATATCTCAATCTGCAATTGGTCCAAAACCTAAATTAGTTTTATATTTGTCTATTAACCTACCGGGAATATATGCTCGATCTCTCGTTGCATGATTCTATGATTCAACTTTCTACCTATCGATTTACCTAACTCTCGTTAGTTTAAATCGATGATTTTTACTAGCTCACCCTCTCAGTTTATTAATAAGTTATGAAGAATCGAAATTGAATCATAATTAAATCGAAATAGAACACCATCAAATAAATTTTATTAATATCAAGAATAAAAAACCCGAAGGTGAGTTTAGAAAAAAGATCAACACTCAACAATAGCAATTCCAATTAATATTCAATCTCATACATCAATGAAATCGAAATAAAAATAGAAAATACTATCAGAATAGATATCGGAGGTCGTGACTGCCAGAAACTACCTGTTCTGGGAAGTCCTTCGCGTCAAACATATCTCTGTGCCTCTCTTCCTTCGTCTCCTTCCTTAATCACTTGATTTCTCTCTAGGTTTCTCTCAAATTGTTACAGAAACTCACTATTTTGCTCGACTCTCTTCACTCCCTAATCACCTCTGGTGACTGTCTTGTAGTGTGTTATTTATTCTGTAGTAGCCCTAGGTCAAACTTAGGATTAAAATGGTCCAAAAAATCACTCAAAATTTGAGTTTTCATATCAGCTCAATATAGGGCACAATCATGGCCCTACCTGCCACAATCTTGGCTAGTAATTTATCCTTTCTGTCATGATCGTGTCCTTAAATGCACAATTGTGACTTGACTTGACACTCTCTGTCACGATCATGACCCTTGGTGCATGCCCCTGGTACACGATTGTGGCTTGGCAGCTTCTGGCTCTTCCTTCTCTGTCACGATTATGGCCTATGTCTTTTAGCCTAAAACTCTTCAATTCTTCATCGTTCTTCCTCGTTTACCTTGCAACACTAACACACATATCAAGGTACCTCAAAAATATAACTGTTAAGCTCAAGGATTCATACTAACCCATAAAAAACACATAAACATACAAACTGACATAATTAAAACATAAACAGACACTTAACTCTCAATTTAACACTAAATACTTACCAGATTACTCCCTAAAACATCATGCAAAACAAAACTATCAAGCATCTTCCTCGACAGCTAAGACGATGGAAGTGTAATATGAGCTATGTGGGCAAAACAACTATGTCTTAGCTAAGTGTTTTCTGTTGGGAGCCTGTGGTACCAAACAGGTAAACTATCTTGGCCAGCCACTGTGAGGTAATAACCCATACTCAAATAGCTATAATTTGGGGTGAAAAAATTACCTGAATTTTTCTTAGAGTAATAACAATGCAGGTAGCCAAGTGAGACTGTAAGGACCTTCGAGATTTCAGCAAGATCGAATCAGTTTGATGGAGAGAAGATGGACAAGATGACGATGGAGGTTTTAGGTTCAAAACTAGTAGCTTAAGAATAGAATCAGAAGAGGATGTTTGCTAGCTAGGAGGAAAGTCAGAAGAGGATGAAAGCAAATTTTGACCAAATAATAAAGGACCATGCATCATCCATCAACAATTTGGATGTTAAGGTAAGTCAACTCGTTAACATTTTGTCTTCTAAAAGTGCAGGTTGTCTACCGAGCGACACTGAAGTCAACCCGAAGGAAAGGACTATGGCCATAATGCAGGCTCAGAAAAGGGAAAGTGAACATGAGAAGGAAGATGGGGACAAGAGAGAAAGATAAACATTTTTGTAAGTCCTTCCAAGTGAGCTAGCGGGTGAGCCAATCAAAGAGCCTCAACCTGGGATTTCATATCCCATCTTTGCTAAGAGGAAGTTAAGTTCAAATAGAGCAATGAAGAACTGTAAGGAGGTTAAGTCAAGACAGATTAAGATATAATGAATCAACCTTAAAAAAAGCTCACGTTAAAAGAAATGGTTAAGAAAGAGGTGAAGGAGCATATATTAGAAGGAAGTCTAAACATTGCAGAAAAGAAAGAAGACCTAAAGGACTTTTTCATTCCACGCAGTATAAATAGAGTTAATATAGCTACAACATTTGCAGATTTGGGAGCTAGTATCAACATGATGCCCTACAATTTTAGTCAGAAGTTAGGGTTAGGAGAGCCAGAGCCCACTAAGATATTGGTGAAAATGGTAGACAAAACACTATGCCAGCTAAAGGAGATCATTAAGAACGTGTAAGTACAGATTGATAGATTCATCTTCCCCACATATTTCTACATATTGAATATTAGAGAAGATTCGGAAACCCCTATGGTTCTTAGGTGAGTATTCCTAGCTACGTCTCATTTAATCATTGATGTTGATAGGGGTGAACTAACACTGAGAGTAGGAAAGGAGCAATTAACCTTCAAGGTGTCAAAGAATGACTATCATTCTCCTTTACCCCCATCAAATATCAAGGAATCTAAACCCTGAGGAGGATGGAAAGATACTCAGGATGCTGGGAACGCATTTAGAAAGAAATAATCTCGTAGGAGAAGGTGAAGGAAGGAAAAACATAAGGAAGTTGGAATTCATACCAGGGTAGCTCATGTGTAGAGTTTGAGATCAGCGTCTGCATTATCACTGAACCATTTATTTGAAATGCCTTAAATAGAAAGGAGAGTCAAGCTACTGACATTAAAAGGAGCTCTACATGGGAGGCAATCCATAAAATTCTACTTCCTTTTGATTGTTTTTGCTTATTTGCTTGTTTGATTTATTCATTTATGATTAGGTTTGAATTGAGTTTGTTTAATGTTTATTTAGATTTTGTTTGAATTTTAACTTGTTTTCTCTTTGAAATTATTGTTGATAATATTAATTTGATGTGTTTTTAGGTTGTGGGATCATTGAGAATGCATGCTAGGCTTTGAAGAAGGTTTAGAAGTGGAAGAATTACCATATCTCACGATTGTGGGAATTGCAGTGATTCCTACAATTACGGGAATAGAGGGTTGTTAAGTTAAGAGGACTTTACGATGATTAATTTTGATGACAATCAAATAATAATAATGCTAAAAACAAATGAACTGTAACATCTCGTTCTCATATTAAGGGTTCAGACCTGAAAGTTCAGCATATATGAGCTGAAAGAGAGATTACGGAAATGCATTTTTTTTCTTCTTGCTCATCCATAATGTTAACATATATGCACATGAATATTGAAACTTTGCACAAAAATAAGCGTATATGCATTTATTGACAACTTCTGGGCATGATTGTTTTTAAATGTGATGTTGTTGAAAATGAGAAGTAGAGAAAGCGGAAAGAGTGATCTAGGTATGAGTTGAGATAAGGAAAGACATGGAAATAAAATTGGTAGAGATCTGAAAAATATTCCCTGAATATGCTTCAGTCTTTTAGCCACAAAGTTTTCTCTAGTTGTCCAAACGAGATGATTCTTGATTTAGATTAACCTAGAGATATATGGCTACATTTAATATGAAAACATTAAGATTCAATTCTATCTCAAAGAGTCTCAAAAATTGTAATGAAGTGAAAAACGGGTCCAGTATATTGGGAGCTGAAGGTGAAATTTGTATTCCGACTTTGGGAGAAAATATGGATTTACATAGATAGATTTTAGCAAAATTATCTTCTCAAAAGTTGTAGATGTTTTACCAGCTTTCTAACGATATAAATTTTGGATATCGGAGTCGAAAGATACGAGCGTTACAAGTTATGAGATTTCATCGTCTTAGTTTGACTTTTTGGGTCTTAATTTGACCGTCTCATTTTTCTTCGTCTCAGAATGACATCAGCATCGTCTTAGAATGACGTCATTATTTTCTCAGTTACTGTTCGTCATCTTGGTTTGACTTTTTGTGTCTCAGTTTGACCGTCTCATTTTGCTTCGTCTCAGAATGACGTCAGCAATCGTCTCATGACGTCAGCATCGTCTCATTTTGTCTAGAACGTATTCTAGTCCAAATTTGATCCTCTAGATGATATAATTGGTCTTTAAAATCTTCATGATAGTTGTCAATATTGAATTCCTCTTTCTATCCATATAAAGAACACATAAATCCGAGTTCTGTATAGAAAGTTATACCTATTTTTCCAATTCATCTCAGAATGACGTCAGCAATCGTCTCATGACATTAGCATCGTCTCATTTTAACCATAACTCCTTCTATAGACACCGGAATGACTTGATTCTTGAATCATTGGATTTTTAAGATGTTGCTATATATCTTGGACAAAATCATAGCCATCTGAAATGAAGCAAGAAAGATTTAGTGAAAAGAGTTGGACGGGTGCAGTGAGTGTGTTTTTCAATAATATGAATTGATGTTATTCCACTGAACATATTTCAGTATTTTTATAATTTCTGGAGCTCTACAGATCCAAATGAGGTGATTTCTGATTTTTGGTAAACTAGAGACATGGAGATACAATTGGTATATAGAAATTGAAACTAATTCAGACTGTAAGATGTTTAAATTTCATATGAAAGTTGTGCATAGTACATTGTTTGGGATAAGAGCAGTCCCAAAATATTTGAAGTATAACTTTTACACTACTGAACCAAATTGAATGATTTTAGTGTCATTGGAAATTTAAGACAATAGAGAAGATTATTCTAGAAGAAAGTGTTGTGTTAGAATGTTCAAGGGTGTTTTTGGAAAGACACTTAACTGTAAAAGACATAAGGCATAAATTGAAGGACAAAAGGGGCATTTCTCAATCATTAAGGGTATAATTGGAAGAAGAGTGTTGTCTTGCTTATAAATGAAGAAGAAAAACATGAATGGAAGGATAAGCAGAAGAGAATAACAAAAATGAGTAAGAAAGAGAAAGAGAGTTTGATGGTTTGAGAGAAAA
>JANZXR010066165.1:0-11897 GCA_027575705.1 Erythroxylum echinodendron | reverse complement strand
AAAGTTTCTTTGATTACATTGTTTGTATCAAATGGTTGTAAAACAAAGTGGAACATTTTGGTTATTGATTTTCTGTACTTTATGTTTGTAGTTTTAAAAAAAAATTTATACCGACTTTTAATTGTTAAGTAATGTGGCACACTGTCCTCGTGGGGCACAGATTTGGATATCACTATCAATATCGAGTTCGGGTCCAGCGGGAGTAGGGTGCTACATCTCGGCTCCATTACAACCTAAAAAAGACCTTCGAATTGATGCTTGTGTTTGATATAAGTGGTGCAGATTGGATTGGTAAGCAAGCTTATGATAGATGCCTTACATAAAATAAACGATGAGTGAATACATATCCTACCTTCAAATACTTGAGAGGATGAAGAGTTGAGTGAGTATATATCACACTTGTTTGATGGATCTTTTAATTGAACTGCTTGCTGATTTTGGCTAAATATTTAAATAATAACTTGTTCATAGAGTATTATGACTTTCCAATTCTTAGGTTATGCTTGTTGAAATAATTGTTCATATCTTTTACTACTAATTGGGAAATTTGTTATCCGTTGTCTAGTATTGTTTGTTTTGCTTTGCTTTAATAAAATGGTAAGGAACGTTAGGAAATTGTTGTTTACATAATTCATTTTCATTGCTATTTGACCACAATACATTGCTAACATTAAAAAAGAGAATAATCGGAAATCCCAAGTAACAAACGAAGACGCTAAAGTACCTAAAGTGGTGATAAATCCTGTCAATAAACATATTGTACAGAAAGTCCATCTATTTCCAATCTCTAATACAAATCTTTAAAATTTATATAATCATCTATTAATTGAATTAATGGATTGTCCAGTTAAAAATAAGAAGAAAATCCATAGGTCTTTAACGCGTAAAACCAAAGAAATAAAAAAAACTTTTTGGTTAAGAATTTGAAAAGGTGCGAGCCCTATTGACAAAACTGACTTTCTTCTCATAGGCTAATTCATGCATGGCTGTGCATGTTGACTTGCATGGCCGTGCATGTTTAGTGAAGGTCGTGCATGACTATATGCACACGGCCGTACATGTTAAGGCACGACCGTGACTTAACACATTTCCCAGAAATTCAAACCTTTCAAATTTTAGAATTCCAGAATTTTAAACCCATAATTACTTAAAATTTTTCCACTTAATGAATTACATTACAATAATATATTACTTAAACATTTTTCCATGACTTAACACATTTGCCACAAATTCAAACCCTTCAAATTCCAGAATTCTAAAATTTCAAACCCATAATTACTTAACATTTTCCTACATAATGAATTACATTGCAGTAACATATTACTTAAACATTTTTGCAGTTAATGAAGTACATTGCATTAACATATAAGCAACATATAAGAATTATTTTCTGAATAACTTGCAGTAAATGTTAAATTTCTTTACATGAACAACCAACAATTTTTTCACCTAAATTTACATCATAATCATCTTTTACAAATACAGAACTTTTCAGCATGAAGACAATAATAACATTTTTCCTTGGAAATACCAACTCCTAAATTGTTAACTTCTCCCAAATTTTCAAAACCAAATGTTTGTTGTGCCTGTAAATCAACATGCATGTTACTTAACTAATACAATTATAAATATGTAATGAAATTATTAATAAAAATTGAAATTAAGATAGAACTTTCTTCCAATTACCATAAGTAAATCAGTCATGCTCATTAAAGGTGGGATAACAACACTAATACTTTGTTTACTTGTTTCAGCATCAATGACCTAACATGATAAATCAGTCAAAGGTTAATAACATATTACAAAAAGAAAATATTACAAATAATATACAAAAATATTTCAAATAATACCAGAAAATTTGTTCCATAATGATGATGAGTGCATAGCATAGTTGAGTTATCCATACGAACACCTATTAGTTACATTTTGTAATTGTCATAACCAATTGGTTCATAAATACAAATTTAAATTAAGTAAAAGATTATGCCCAAAAGACAATAATACAAATAGAACCTGAGAATGTGGTATACGGTCTTCATGATTGTAAACCATACTTGTAAAATCCTTCGAAATAGAAAGTGGCTACATTTGCTATTTCTCATAACAAATAAAAGGAAAATTTGTTGAAAACAAATATCACAACATATGCAGACATGATTAATTACAGAATGCTAACCTGATCTTGATGTAATATGGGATTTTGTATGTTGGAGATAAACAAAAATTACTTAAAATTATCATTATATAAATTATGTACATTCTTTGAAAACAATTTCACCAAAAATATAGTCTCAGTATTAGAAAGGGGGATGAGTGTCAAATATGCCATATTTGTTAAATTCTTGCATTTTTTGACATTCGTTCTCTTCCTTGAACTTCTCTCTAGTCCAACCTTTAATCTCTTAATTGATGTAGGTTTTGTCTTCATTTTTACACCTGTTACGTGATTCATTTCACCAAAATCAATGTCAGCTTGATTCATCACATTCATTTCAATATTTGACCGTTAGCTCAACTTTTCATATTGTGATATTAGGTTCTCTTCATTAACTATTTCTTCACCTTACAATATCTCATCAACTATGTTCAACATGTTCAAAAGATGATCCTTGATAATTTTTAAATTATCTCTCCTCTCTGCTGCTCTTGTAACCAATCGCACGCTTAATGTACACAATTTCGCTTTTTGTGTCCATCTTTTCAAAATATACTTGGGATTCTCCAAATATTTTTTAAGTTAAAAACCTTCAACATATGAGATCATAAAATGCCAGCAAACTCAAACTTCCGATAACTAAAATGAACTTCATCATTTTATGAATCATAAGTTACCATACTAGAGTAGCTCTTACCTACAAGACTGATCTCATATTTTGTAACCATACCATCGTCACCGCAAAGACGAAAACTAGAATCATAAGAATGATTCCATTGATCTTGAAAACATTTAAACACTTTTGGCATGTACACAGTAGTTGTATGCTTTATAATTTGAACAGGTGCTGACAAAGTTGGAGAGCTTACATTACTTCTAAACTCAGCTTTTAACTCATCAAATCGACGATCATCAATAAGCCTTTGGAAGTGATTAAAAAATTGTAAAAAGTTATTCTGATAACTCACGTACCTTTTTATAATGTTATTCATGCTCTCACTTCGTTGGGTGGTAGTCATGACTTCATAAAATATTTGGTGTCCATAAACTAAAGTCCATTTTTCGCTTATATGAAACATAAATTTCAACCATTCATTATCTTCAAGTTTATAGTTTTGCAACATCTTATTCCATGCATTGGAAAAGTCTTCTTCTTCTTCATAGTCATATATGCACGAACTAAAATCCCGTGAAAATTATTTAAATTGAGAAAAAACACCACTCAAATGGATTGCAGCATTTTGATAAATGTGCCAAATACACAATTGATGATTAGTTTTAGGCCATCTTAAAGCTAATGCCTTTGCGATCATCACATCCTAATCAGTAAGAATAGTTGTAGGCTTTTTCTCAGACATTGCTCTACAAATGTATCAAGCAACCACTCAAATGTAAAAGCAGTCTCATCATATAGGAGTGCAGCCCCAAAAACTATTGTTTGCTTATAGTGGTTCACATTGACAAACAAAGCAAGTGGACGACCCTCACCATTCTTCTTGTAAGTAGTATCAAAGCAAACAATATCACCAAAGTCTAAGTAGTCATTCCTCATCTTTACATCATACCAAAATATGTTAGTTATCAAATCATCTTCATCTACTTGAATGGTATAAAAGAAATTAGGATCTTCGACCTGCATTTTATACAAATATTATAACACGCCACCTGTATCTCCCTTTTTCATGTCTTTTGTTCTTTTAGATCTTAAATAATTATTGTAATCCTCCAGAATAAAGCCAACATTAATTCTCCCACCTGCTTGTCTCACTATAAGATCATAGGATGCTTTTAGTAGAATTCCCACATCATTAGCCATTTTAATTTTCTTTGTTGTAGCTGAAGATATCTTTCTGTGATTTCTATGCAAATGTGTTTTGTTAAGACTTAGAAAGGTAGTGATTGTGATCCTTCGCAAATTGAATCACTTGAAATTTTCTAATTTGCACACTATTAACTTTCATTATTGCCTGACAACCAAATCTTGTTTCTAAATATGGACCTATTACATACAAATCTCTTTTATCTGGTGTCCTTTTACCTTTAGTACTACAACAAAAAAGCCTACAAATCAATTTACCATATTTATCTTTGTGACTTTTGCATCTTCTAATTCCAAAGCCCATATGCTTGGAATAAATTAAATAAAATTGATAAGCTTCTTCTTTTGTCTCGAAATGCATGCCAATTTTCGAGCCAATTTCCATACTAACTCTTTTGCAACCAAATCTCTTGAATTCATATTACTACTCTCATTCCCAATGCTAATATCATTGTTATGCTGCTCCTTCTCAATTTCATAATCTAAATGACGACATGGAGTAAATTTACCTTCCATTTTTACACCTGTCAAATTCACAAATGAGTACCATTATTTTCAGATAAAATTATTAACACAACCAAAAACAAGTATTAAGAAAAACCAAGGATGTTTTTTTTATTTGCCATGCATATCTTATTTCATTCCTATAACTAAAAAAGTTATCAGAGATTTGATAACTTTTTGCTACCATATTACAAATAATATGTTTTAAAAGTTATTAACTACAAGTTAATATTAAGCAACTCAACCTTTATACATTAATTATCATTGAAGTGTATGTAAAAACAGAAACTATAAACACTCCTAAAAAATTTAGGTACTAACAAATTTCAAATATCTTCAACACTTACTGAAAACATAAATAACAACTAACTTAACCTTTACACATTAATTATCACTCACGTATATGTAAAAGCAAAAATTATAAGCAGAAACATAAAAGTTAGATAACAATGAATACAAAAATGTTAAACAGAAACATAAAAGTTAGATAACAATGAATTCTAAAGATCTTCTAAATATCTTCAACAATTACTGTATTGAAAACATAAATAACAAATTATATTTAACAACCAACAAGTAAATAAACAAAGGCAAAAGACAACCATTCCTTAATAATTGATTAACATAGAGAAATGATAAAAAAATAAACACAGAGAGGGAGATACTACTAACAAAATAGAGGTGGAAAGGCAGATTTTTGGGTGAGGATCGTAAATTAATTTACTTGAAGAAAATAAAGTTTCTGAAAATTGGATAAATAAATAAGTTAAATGGCGGGAAATGTTACTAATAATTGTTTTGGAAATGACAACATTACAATCATCATCATTATCTTAATTTTATTTGTATTTTTGTAATATGTTAATTTTACAAAATTGTATTTTTGTAATATGTTAATTTTCATTTTAATTCCTTAATAAAATTAATTAATTGTGAAAGACATAACGCACGACTGTGCAGCATATGCACGGCCGTTCATTAAGCTGCACGACCATTCAGCATTTTCTTAGATAACCTCATACGAAGAATAAGAGAGGAAAATGCCTTCTGAAGTTACGAAGAAGAGAGTTAAATGCCTTATTCATCATAGTTCATTAATTTATGAAGAAGAGGAGAGAGGAGAGGGCAGAGATGGAGGTCGGTTGGATCTTGACTTGGCTAATAGGACAGAATAGTTTGAGTTACACAGAAGAGTAAGTGAATCTGAGTGAATTAGTAAGTGCATCTGAGTGAATTAGAACAAGTCTGAGTGACACCCCTATCATGATCATGCAATAGCACGATAACCTTTCACACAACAGGGGTGCACGATAGTGCACAAGCACAATCGTAACAAAATCTTTCACATAGCAGGGGTACATGATCGTGTACAGGCACGATCGTGACAGACAAAAGCTTTCACACAATTGGGTTGCATGATCGTGTACAAGCACGATCGTGACAAAAGCTTTCGTTCGTCAGGGATGCATGATCGTGCACTATCACAATCGTGACAAAACCTTTCCTTCTCCAAAATGCATAATCGTGCACTACCACAATCATGACAGTAGCCTTCATTCATCAAAGGGTGCACGATCATGACATAAAGTTTCATTCACCGAACTGCACGATCGTGCACCAAGGTGAGTTTTTAAAACAACCCTATAACCTGTTTAAAACAACCCTAAAAATACACCCCCATTTATTATTCTCTGCCTACACTCCCCTCTCTCTAGTTTCGGCATCCACAGCTCCTTCAGTTTACTTAGGTTTTTCATTAACACTTTTAGTTTTTTGCTTTTCTTTTCCCCTCCTTCCCTCCATTTTCGCAGTGTTTTCTCTCTAGGGGCTGAGTGTGTTCCTTCTTGAAACTTATCACGTTTCTTTTATGATTTTTGCAGGTTTTCATGTCATTATGCCTCTAAGAACCAAGGCTACTGGCAGAAAATCTATCGAAATTGTCCAAGCTGAGGTGGAATGTTGAAATACTATAGACATTGTAGCTGATTATGATGCCTCTTTTCCCATTTATTCCAACGAAGAAGGTGACAGGTATGCTCTTCTTAAGACTAGGATCATTCATACATCACGATATTTTAATTTTGATATGCTAGAAGAAATAGGATTGAAAGATAAATTGGTGAAATTATGTAAGAAAGGTCATTGGGAACAACATGTACATATGGATTACCCTGTTTTTCATGAACTGACACTTAAGTTTTTCATTGCTTTGAGGTTTGAGTCTAGCAAACCTAATAAATTCTGGTTTAGACTATGAGGCCAGGCTCCTAGCTTGGATGACAAGTTGTTATGCTAACTCTTTGGTTTTTCTAAGCCACATGTAGAAGTTCACCATCGAGACTTCTCATTTACCATTTATTGGAAGTATTTAACTGACTTACCTAATTTTAATGCTCACATTGCATTGAATGAACATATTCTTAATCCTGAATGGTTACTTTTGCGTAAATTCGTGTGTTATGCTGTGTTTTTCAAAACTCAAAGCAACAAATGCTCCACTAGGGACTTGTTTTTATTATGGTGCATAGATGAAAAGATTAAGCCTAACATGTTCTCTTATTTTTCTCAATCTTTGATCCAATCTGTGGCAAGAAAGGGAACATCCATAGGAATGGGGTATTTAGCCACTACTTTGGCTCAACATTTTTAGATTGATCTTACTAGACTAACCCTTGCTCCTTATGAGTATTTTGATACACCGTACTTAAGACATGCGGAGATCCTACTGCACCGCAACATCAAACTAGGAGATCCTCATACATGCACTACAGTCAAACACAAGTTTTCAAGTGGAGCTTAAAGTTCCAAACTTGATTCTTTGGACTCATATTCATCAAGTGAGAAGCAAGAGGGGCCATCAGGTTGGGAGAAAGTATACACACTCCTGGCTGAAAGCAAAAGAAAGACACAGCAGCAGCTTAATCAAATGAATGAGCAAATGTAATTGGTAGCCCACCAACAGTGGTACCTCAACAAGAAAATTCACAATTCTTGGGAGATGCAAGGACTCCACGTGCCATCTCCAACCCCATCGCCTCTGCCCTCTCTATAAGCTTCCTAAACTCCCTCTTTTATTGTTTTTGTATTTCTTTGTTTGGTTTTTTCTAGTTCTTTTGTGACCATTGCATTGGTACTTGTTTTATGTTATGGTTTTTGGCCTTAGTAATTGTGTTCTTTGTTATCTCATCACACATTAAGGACCATGTGTCCTTCAAGTGTGGGGAGGTAGCTACCAAGCTATGTAAATAATTATTTGATGTTTGCATTTACATTACATTATGGTATGTCTTGTAGGTTGCATATTAGGTTGCTAGTTCTAGGTTTATCATTTTCCCTACACTTGAATCTTTGAGATATAAGTTGTTGCCTTGAAATTCTATCATAGTAGTCAGAATTAGGATTAAGTCACATGCTTGAAGATTGAATTAGGCCACTTGGATAGAAGGTGAACCATGCAGATTGGCTTGAGTAGTTGGTTACATAAGCTTACTCAGAAATTAATATTTGAGTGATTAGGTGATATGTAGAAACATGATGTATTGTCATTTGAGCCTAAGTGAGGAGTTGAGCCTGTATGACTTTATTCCATAGTCATATCATTTTCTTAATTGTATGATACTCCCATGGGTAGTACCCTTAGAGGTTGCCTTAAACCAATTTAAATCTACTAGATGCATGCTAAATAGAAGTGATTAAGGCCCTCGTTATTTTAGCCCTTGACTTAAATGACCAACCTATGTGATTGTGCCTTGCAAATCCCTTTGAGCCTTTGACCTCTTTTTTGTTTCCAGAAAACACCTCATTTTAAACCTCAAATCTCACTAGCCTACCCTATCACAAGTTTAATGGAGTGCTAAGTTTGCATTAGTTTGGGATTTTTGACTAATTTTTTTTAATGAGACGTTTTAAGCGGCTTTCTTTGTACTTCTACTTTTAGAGCACATTACATCTAGCTGCTAATGTTAGTTTTTATTTCTTTATTTTAGTGAAAAAAGAGAAAAGAAAAAAGAGAAAAGAGAAAAAAGGAAAAGAATAACATATAGTAGCAACAATAAATGCGGAGCAGTTAGCTATATCCATTTCCATGTCTCAGAAATTATTTTGCGTCCCTTTGCATACTTAGTATTCTATGAGTGCTTGTGACGAGCTCTCAAACTCCTTTTTACATACCTTAAACCCTAGCCCCATTATAACCCTCAGCAAATTCCTTTTGATCTATTTGTGCATGTAATCACTGTGAAGAAGAAATGGTGTATTTGTAAGCCTATGGTGGTGTACTTTTCTATAGGGAGTCTTGAGCAAAACACTAACCTTAAACACTTGAGTGAAATGAGTGAATTCTATGAGAAAGAACCTTTTTGATTCTATGCTTGCCTGTGATCGATAGTGTCATAACTTGAGTCTGTTTGTGTATGCCGATGAAAATTAGTTATGATGTATGTAGTAATTAGACACTCGAGTGGCCGAAGTTTGAAAGATTGCATGCTCTTAATCCTTGTGATGATGAATTGATAGCGTGGATTAGTAGTGTTTGATTTTTCTTGAGGACAAGTAAAGGTTTAAGTGTGGGGAAGTTTATAAGTATATTTTTAAGTTATATTTCTAGTGTGTTTTCGTATGTTTTAAGTGCTTCTTTGTGTGTTTTAGTTCTAGTTTATTTGATCTTTAGCATCTTTAGCATCTTTTCTTGGTTTTTGAAGTATTTAGTTGTTTCTTTACATTATCTAGTGGTTGAGGGTAGTTTTGGAGCTTATTTCTTTTAGGATGGATTGATGCACCTTATTGATGAATTATGTAGGTATCAAATTTGCAGCTGTGGATGTGGTACATGTGATTTAATGGCACCACTTAGTGGACTTAGAGAATTCAGATGACAATAATATATGGTGGAAAGTAAGGACAATGTGTGAGGAGGTTGTAGTTCAAATTTCAAGTCAATCGAAGGTCCGGAGAGGAAGTTATGGCCAACAAGTGCAGAAAGCTATCGGAGCGCGATCGTGCAACTACAAGAACAATACCTCTTTTTCACGATCGTGCAACTGAAGCTGACTACCTCTCTGTCACGACAATCATGTACAAGCACGATCATGCAACTGTAGATGATTATCTCTCTGGACGATCGTGCTTGTGCACGAGGGTGACAGTGGAACTTGCTAAAATCAGGTCAAACACGAGCTTTTGTGCTCATTATTTGTGGAAATTAATGATGCCAGGAACATATTAACCAAATGAATTTATATTCAGTTTTCTTTTGGTGGTTGTTTCACCTTCATTTTAGTGCTTACAAGGACAAAGTACAAAATATTGTCATCAACGCAAATGCTTTGACCTTTTCTATGCTTTTTCTAGCATTCTATGTATTTGATTCGGATTAGAGCAAGAAAAGCCTCTATTAACTGCAAATAATTTGTTGGAACTTCCAACTTTATAAAGCCAACCCTCCTTTTTTTTGTTTTGGTGTAAAGAGTCGACTAAATTGTGGTAAAGTTAGATTCTTTCATTTTTCAACTATTCCACATAGCATGGCAAGAAAGGGGAATAAAAATTCTAATATACAAAGAATTGTCAATAACATATGTTCTCCTTTCACAATAAAAGAAATCACTTTGTTTAACCCAATAAATTAATTATTGAGCAAAAGATATATTGGTGCAGGATTACTTAGTTTGTTTCTTCTTCCTCGTGAAAGCCCTAGTCGAGTTAGAGGTATAGCTTCTCCAAGTAATCACTTCCCATTTTTTGAGCCCTATGATTCTTCCTCCTCAGCAATCAGTGTACTCTTACATGCCTCATAGCACATGAAAGAAATTCCAACAATAGGGACCAGCTTCATGTAGCTTAAACCCAATCCTCTGTGCAGACCTAGTAGTCTTTCATTCTTGAGAATGGTCATAAGAGCATGAAGCATATTCTGGTACTGCCTCCCATTGAGTGCCCCATGCTGCATGTGCTTTCAACTAACCTCGAGTGTTTGTAACATTTTTAATCCATATTATTATATATAATATTTTCTTTATTGTTAATATATTATAAAAATAATTGTTAAAAGTAAAATATCATTAAATTATACCAATAAAAACAATATTCTTCTTATACAAGATTTTAATTACAACCTTAACAATTCATATAGACAAAATTTACAGAATATGACCTTCATTCTCAAGAATGGTCATAAAAGCATGAAGCATATTTTGGTACTACCTCCCATTGAGTGCCTCATGCTGCATGTACTTTCGACCAACCTCAAGTGGGAAAGATGCAGTGCTTGAGATTGCACCAGTTGTTGTTCCAATAAGAAGAGTCATGGCAATCCCAACTTTCTCTTTTTTGAATGCCACAATTGTGCAACATAACACATGGCCATGCGCATAATTAATTTTGAAGTTAATTATGAAACAGAGCATGCGTGGCCGTGTGTTATGTCGCATAGTCATGCATGCTTCATTTTTTCAAATAACCTCATACGAAGAAGAAGAAGAGAGGTAAATATTTTTTGAAGTTACCAAGAAGAAGAGGAGAGAGGAGAGAGCGGAGGTCGGCTGATTTGCGGCTTGGCTAATAAGATAGTTTGAGTTAGACAAAAGAATAAGTGTGCCTTTAAATTTGAGATAAAAATGACGTCGTTTTTATCTTATTTATCTTAGACAGAATAGAACATGATTAAGTTAGACAATGATTAAGTTAGACAAAGGATCTGGACTCCTCTCACCATCAGCCGCAACCTTCTTTTTGAGTACATGTGGAAACTTAAACAACACGCGTATTGATACACAGTTAAAGCCTGGCGTTATGGCAATCAAGAAACAGGTCATCGTCCGCTTTTAATACTTGTCAAATAAAGCTTAAATATTTCTCGTCTACCCACCGTAATAGGTTAACAGGATCACCGTTTTATTCTTCATCTATTTTTAATAATTGGTTATTCTCTTATTTTTGTTACCTCTTATCTTTATCTATTTTAACTCTATATCTTTAAGAAATTGATATAATTACTTAATTATAAAAATATAATAATACGAAGAAGAAGAGGAGGAGGAGGAGGCCACGATTCTTCCCTGCGTGTTGTCCGAGTATTAACAACTGCCTTCCAGTGGAAAATGGATGGGAGCATCTAACGCTTTGAATTAATATTAAATTGGCGACATATTTAGATTTAAAAGAAGCAAAGAACACTTCCAGTTCACTTGATGAAAATTTGGCACTTTCACTTAAGCAACTTCAACGAGCCTCTTTAAACTGCGTACTATTATTTTCATGACAGCGTATAAATAAATATATATCGGAGCTTGCTTTTGACGATGACGATGAATGTTACTAATCAAACTGGTACTGTGCTAGATGAAGTCGCCTTATATTCGTCCTCAACAGGGACAATTTCTCCATCATTTTCACCGGATAATTCCTCAAGAGATTTCCCTT
>JANZXR010066114.1:0-11900 GCA_027575705.1 Erythroxylum echinodendron | reverse complement strand
TTTGGACAATCCGGTCAGCAATATTCATCATGGCCAGTCATAATTACTCCTTATAATTTGCCTCCATGGATGTGTATAAAAGAGGCATATATGTTCTTGACAGTGATTATGCCAGGGCCTACAAATCCAAATCTTAAAATCGGTGTATTCTTACAACCATTGATATCTGGATTGCAGCATCTTTGGGAATATAACGTTGAGACATATGATGTGTCTCTGAAACAAAATTTTATGTTGAGAGCAGCTTTGATGTGAACAATTAGTGATTTTTCGACATATGCCATGTTGTCTGGATGGAGCGCAACAGGAAAATTGGCTTGTCCTTATTATGGCAATAATTCAGATGCGTTTTATCTCCAAATGGGGGCAAAATATATTGATTTGACAACCACAAAAAATTCCCTCCAGATCATCCATTTAAGCACAATAAACAAAAGTTTATTAAGAATAGGATGGTAAAATCACCTCCTCTCTCTCAGAAAGATGGGGAAGAGATATTGCAGAAGATTGAGAAATTAGGCTTGCTGAAAGTTACAGAATTTGGAGCTGATGAAATTAATACAAGCATTAGCAAAAAATTTGGCTGGAGAAAACACAACATCTTTTGAGATTTTCCATATTGGAAAACTAATTTGATACGTCATAATCTAGAACTGATGCATATTGAAAACTTATTTTTGACAATTTGTTCAATACCATTATGAATATTGAAGGGAGGACAAAAGACAATGCAAAATCACGAGCTGAATTGAAACTTTTTTGTAGAAGGAATGAGTTACATAAAGATCTTCGCACTTCTAAATACCCGAAAGAATGTTACACTTTAGACAAAAAGCAGAAGGAAATATTATGTGAATGGTTGAAAAGTCTAAAGTTTCTTGATGGTTATGTCTCAAACTTAGCAAGGTGTGTGGACATAAAGAAGTACAAATTATTTGAGATGAAAAGTCATGATTATCATGTGTTTATGCAAAGGCTAATTCCAATTGCATTTTGAGAATTACTACCGAATAAGGTTTGGGAAGTAATAACAGAATTAAGTTTATTTTTCAAAAGCTTAACATCATCTGAAATTAAGTTGGTTGAAATGGAAAACTAGAAAGCGAAATTCCAGTAATTTTGTGCAAGTTAGAAGGGATATTTCCTCCAAGCTTCTTTGATTGTATGGAGCATCTACCTGTTCATTTAGCACACGAGGCTAAACTCGCCCATCCAGTTCAATATCGTTAGATGTATCCATTTGAGAGGTACGTAATTTAACACGAATTATTGTAATTGATGTCATATCATATTTTCATAACTAAAATCATATAACCCTATTCGCTCATATAGGTATTTGCATCACTTGAAGAAAAATGTGAAAAATAAGGCTAGAGTTGAAGGTTCGATATGTAATGCTTATTTAGTGGAGGAAGCTAGTATATTTTGTTCACATTACTTTGAGCCGCACGTTCACACAAGAGAAAGAAAAATTCCTTGTAATGACGATGGGGGAGGAACTACTAATGCTGATGATAATTTATCCATTTTCATATATCCTGAACAAGCATATGGACGTTCAATGAGAAGAATGTTAACATAGAAAGAAATTGAGGTTGCCCATGGTTATAATTTATTGAACTGTCAAGAGGTTTAACCTTTCATACAGTAAGTTGAAATAGATTATTTGTCATTTAAATTTTAGTGTTATTCATAACTGAACATGCATAATAATGTTTTTAGATTATACGAGGAATTGTTACGTGAGCTCATGCCTGATAAAACATAGGATGATATCAATAAAGAAGTTGGAAGACACTTTCCTCGATGGTTCAAGCAATATGTAAGTTTTCACTTATATGCATACTTTAAAATGATTGAATTATAAGATTTAAGTGTTCAAACCACAAGATCTTAGTTTTAATTTGGTATTTTCTTTTCTGTAGGCCTTAGAAAATTCAATTGAGAACAAGTTCATATGTGATCTTGTGAAGGGATCTTAGCGAACTGTTAAATTATATCCAGTGTATTTCGTTAATGGATACAAATATCATACATAATATCATGGTCATAGCATGGCAACAATAAATAATGGAGTTTGCATACAAGGAGAATTGATGGATTAATATGGCAAAATTATTGAGATACTTGAAATTGAGTACCCTGCATTGCTAATAAAGTGAAGTTTGATATTTAAGTGTGAGTGGTTTGATCCAACTCCAAATGTTGGTGCAAAAGTGCATAGCTAATATAATCTAGTTGAAATTAACAATTGAAGAAGATTTTGGTAATTTGAATCTTTCGTGTTGACAATGTAAGCGATCCAAGTGTATTATGTCCCTTTTCCTAGCTTACAACAAGATAAATTAGATTGGTTGGTTGTTTGCAAAGTTAAACCTCGAGGTATTTTTGAATCACATAGAAAATGGGAACATAGAATTAAAAGTGAAGCGTTTCAAGAAGATGCTTATAAAATAAATCCATCTGTCCTATATGAGGATAATGAACCTTTGAATGATCCATGTAATGCATATATTGAAATTTTATCTGGAGAAGATGAGGAGGGCCAGAGATCTGAGGAAAATCCTGAATTTGATTCAAATTCTTCAGAAAAAGAAGATGATTTTGATTTACAATTAAGTGATAATAGCGATTAATTTATGTTTGTAATTTAATATTATATTCAAGTCATCAATTATTTCCTTTACTTGATACATCAACCCTGATTCTCTTGTCACATATTACACTTCTGTAGCCTCCCAAATTTTATTGCCCACCCTCTTTTTTATATCTATTTCTGTCTTGACTAAATATGACATTTATTTTAACTCTTTTAATTTCGTTCTCATTTTTTTCATCCTTAAATTTGACATAACAAGGTCGCAACTTTGTATGATGTTTGTAGTATATTATCTAGATGTGATGCACTGAGATTACTTATCATGACTTCAAAGAGCTAAAGCTTAATATTAATTTCAGGTTGAAATATGGCACCAAAGAGAAGACAGTATATTTCGCGACCAAGATTCAGACCACAATTCGAAGGTACTTACTGTGCAAGTGAAGCATATCATGTTGTAGCAGCTGGAACTGAATCTCCTCCTCCTTCTCCACTACTACACTTGTAGATGAGGTACCTTCCATAGATGCTGCTGCACCATCCACGAGCCCTACATCATTTACTACCTCTATACCGATAGAGGTATAAGGGGTAAACAATGATGATGAAGAAAGCAGCCACCGTCTTGGAGCAGAGGGACCTGATGGAATAACTTACATGACAATTTTCAATAATATGTAAGTGAAAATACATTGAACACTATATGTTTATAATTTAGTTATAAGTTTCAATTTTTAAAATTTTTCAATCTTATATTAGGTTCATTCCATCTGGACCATGTTCAAGAAACATGACATCAAAATTCAAGGAAAAGATTGATATTGAGGGATTTGCCTGGAAGAATATCTCTCAGGTGACAAGGGAATTTTACTATCACGAGTTTGAGGTACAACAAAAATTATTATTTTCTTTTTTATTAACAATTTTGTACATTTATTAGATAAATATCATTATATCATAAGTATTAATTGAATGTTTTTCCTTTTGTTTCAGAAAGATTTTTTTTAGATTCTCAATTAGACACGTTCGTCTATAGAGTATGGGAAAGAAGAGCACGTACATGTTATCACGACTTTGTTGCTACGATACACAGGGCAGGTGTACGACCAACTTATATTTCTGAAGAAATATGGAGTCGTTGGCAGCAGTATTGGACATCACCTAAGGCAATGTCCCTTTTAGAGCGTAATTCGACCAACAAACGTGGAGGACTGGGGGGAAAGAGTCTTCCCAGACATACGGGAGGATCTATTACCCACCAAAAGTATGCAGAGAGACTTGTAAGTATCTACACTTTAAATTTTTATTGTCATTTCTTTGCTTTGTTGTATTTCTATTGAATTTTATGTTTGAATTTTGGAATGAAAATATGTGTTTCTTATTGAGAATGATAATGTTATAAATGTCTAGTGTTATATATGGCTGTGCTTTTTAATTTTGTTCTTTTTTTAACAGGGGGTAGATTTCATCAAAATAAAGGAAATTCTGCCAAAATTTTTATAAATTCTAATTCACTTATAATATTTTATTCTTATGCAGGAAAAGACTATGGGCATAAGGCTGACACCCCATCAACTCTTTTTGCATACTCACACTAAGAAGCATGACGATATGACATTCGTCAACAATCGTTGTAGAGAACTCAATGTATGTTAAATTTATGGCTTAATATTAATGTTTAATTATTATCACTTACTAATATAAATATTTCCTTCTGATAGGACCAAATTCAAGAAAACATTGAACGACAGTCTTAGCAGTCTGAAGATGTTGATGAGACTCAAACCTATCTTCATTCAGTGGGTGGTAGGGATCGTCGGGGAAGATATTTAGATTAGGTTCATTTGCGAATACATGCAACTGTACTGGACGTGGAGGATTGTGAATAACATATTATTTGCAATCCTCCACGTCCAATACAGTTGCATCTAGTAGGCGGTTAGCATTCAATGAGAGAGTTGTTCAGCTTGAGAGCATAGCACAGATACTGGCAACTCAGTTGTTACAGTCGATGGAGTACATAACTCAGCTTTGTAATGAGATGGATGAGTTGAAGGGTAGAGGTAGCACCTCATCGCACCAATCAGAGCATCCACCGTCTCCAAATTAATGATGCACTTTTGAGCATTTTATTAGAGATACGAAAACTTATTATGTATAATTTAATGTTTTTATTACCAATTAAGATATTTTCAACTTTATATCATCAATCAAATTTATGTTTAAAAAATTAAATTTATACTATTACATTAATAGCTGTTTAAATTATGAAAAATAAAATTTATTAACGGTATTGACAATACATTTTTTTAAAAAAGTTTTCAAATTCATTTACCGACAGATATATCTGTCGCTAAAATTAAACATTTATCGTTGGAATAAACATTACCGTAGGTAATCACAAACGGGACAACTTCCGTCGATACATTTGGAACAATTTCCCGTATAGTGTGTACAAAATTACTGATGAAAAGATGAAAATCGTCAGTAATCATAAACGGAGTATCCAACCACATGCCGTCGGTAATCACAGATGGAGCGCATATTGTCGGTAATCACAAACAGAATAACCAACAGCTTATCGTCAGTAATTACAAACGGAATAATCGTTAGTAATTTTGTAACAATTTACCGACGGAATTATTCCAACCGTTGGTAAATATACCGATGGAAAACAATTTTCTGTTCATAAAGATGCCAACGACAAAAAATATTCTGTCGGTAAAGTTACCAATGGTAAATTATTTTCTATCGGTATTTATTAGCTACGGTCATTTCTACTACGCTTTTGTTCGTTGCTAATGTTCATCGCTAGTCTTATATACTGACGGAAAATCCGCGTTTGCCGTCGGTAATGACCGTCGCAAAAGCACATTTTTCTTGTAGTTTTCTAATTCCAAGTACATAGATAATGTAATAAAGATGCTTAGCTGATGAGATATCAGATACTTGTGAAGTCTTAAAGATATCCATTATTCTATGTATGAGTTGATATTTGAGTTTAAAGAGATAAGGATATTTACTTTACAAGTAAATCCAATTAAGGTTTATTTTACTTTAAACAATATATTTTTAATATTGGAAAGGTTCCAATGTAACAATGGTTTCTAATTAAGCCATATACATTTTTCATTTGGTGGAAATGATTAATTGGATCAATAATTTCTTTAGTGAACTTAATATAGTTCCTTTCATTGTTTAAGATAGTAATGTATAGTGAAACATTGGGATCATTGGGCATGTAAAAGAAGCTAAGGTCTCATAAAAGATCCAAGGATGTATCTAGGCAGCTTTTCTTAATTATGATAATAACTAAAATGAAAGTTATAAGATTTAAGCAAGTGATCACTATAGAGAATTTTATAGATTCTCTTATTAAGTCATTGTCCTAGCAATAGCATGATCGTCATATAATAATATGGTATATAATACTTAAACGATTGGCCTAGTGTAAGTGAGAGATTATTAGTTATGCCCTATAGCCAATCGAATTGGTTGTAGTTTAGTGGAAATTATTTAAAGCATTCTTTATCTTGTACATTTTTAGATGTATATGATAAAGTCCATGGGATAATTATACATTGCAAATGAAATTATAATGAGATTCATATTGCGTTTATGTATTATCCCTAAATTTTTCATGGTCATTGTTTTATTAAGATTAAACATTAATAGAACATAAAAAGACTAGCATACATTATGTTTTTCCTTATGAAGGAAGTAGTCCATTTCATAGACTAAAATATAGAGATACTTAAACAAGTATGTGAGTGCTTATTAGAGAACAAATTCATTGAACAGATTCGATATGAGAAATCCATTTGAAACATTACTTGTATATCTATGAAAATTCTCATTATAATGATTGTATAAGTGATCCTTTGACTTGACGTCTCTAAAGTTATCTTGTATAGAAATTACTATATTTTGATACTACTTATGACCTATTCTGATCATAGCATTGAGTTGATAGTCATTAGATATAACATGAACTATATGGAGGTAGTTGAGTGGTTAAGATATGATTCATCACCATAAAGTAATTAAGAAGAATGTTATGTTGTTCTTGATTAATACTGATTTGAGAAATCTTTGTCTAATATAAAATGACGTTCTGTAAATAGTTTACAGATGTAACTAATTGAATCAAGTGCTAATGGCAAAGAACTAATATGATTCGATTCAAAATAGAGTAGGCATTAATTACATGCTCTATGTCTAATCGAAACATTGTATGATGAAATGATTGAATTATACGAAAAATCATGTACGGAAAGGTTAGTCAAAACCACTTTTATATTCCTAAATATTTGAGTGGTCATGATGTAATGCTAGACGTCAACCTTGGTCTATGATTATAAATTATTTAATTAGAGAATTAAAGATAAATTGAAAGGAGTTTTAATTTATCAAATTCTAATTATGAATTATTGTTAACTCAAGGTTTATATTTAACGATTTTGATGATAACTATATAATATTTCAAAATTCAAATTAGATTTTTTCCTTATATAGATAACGATATTTTTTAAAGGAAATAAACTCATAAGAAAATTACTTCCTTTTTTACAGGATATGAACTTACTTTATTAGAAATGGTTTATTCGTAAGGATCCTACTAATTATGAAAGTCGTATATTATACCCGTGATTATTGGAAGATTTTTGGCAAAGAAGAAATCGAAGTTATTCATATCTAAATCCATCCAGTTGACTAAATATGCAAGTGAAGTAATGGGTAGTTAAAGAAATTGACTATTTAAAGAAGAGCAACCGTACTTGTGAAAAAAAACCAACATACATAGACTTTCGAAACATTCAAGCAACATCTATTTCTTAAGAGTTATATTATTCTTATTGTGCTTAGAAAGTGAAATAACTTTATCAAGGGAGAAATTGTTATTTGAGAACTTACTTTTAATTTTACATTTTATTCTTCTATAAGCTTTTAGAAGCTTGTGATACAATTTGAGCGTAGAAGGTTGGAGAACCTTAAAAAATATGTACTTGTGAGCTTGAAGAGACTCGTCAAATTGCTACTTAGTTTTTATAGTGAGACACTCAAGTTGGATGTTTGGGGATTGGACGTAAGCCGAACTAATATAAATCGATTAAATCATTTTCTCTCTTCTATTAACTTTTAAATTTTCACATTATATTTTGTATGTGTGTGTTTATTTTAGCAAGAGGTTCCTTCACTTTACAACAAGCTCCTTCTGTTTTTAACTTGCAAGAGGAACTTTTCACTTTTAACTAGCACCTTCTGTTTTAAATTGTTTTTAACAAAACTTTTCGTTCAGTAGGCTCCTGTCATTTATCAAAGTTTTTATCGCTTAACAGGCTCTTTCCTTTTAAATAGGATCCTATTACATGATAGGCTCCTAAGGCTCCTATCATTTCGTTTTGAACTGAAAGTAACTTGCGAAATTTTTTAAGTCACATACAATTAACACACCCCCTTCCCCCTCTCTTGGGTGTGTTTGCTTTATCAATTATAATTATAATTTATAATCATTGCCAATATATTTGAAAATCTAATGGATATCACGTAAAGAACAAGTTGAAGAGAGCAAAGATATTTCAATAAAGTTAGACTTAATTGTAAAGTTTGAGAAACTTTATAATTAAATATAAGATATTTAATAAATAAGGATCAATAAGAGATATTTGATCTTTTTTTATCATATCTGATATTTAATTAAAATTATTAAAGTTTAGTTGAAATTAAAATTTAATTTCAATTAAATTAAATTACTAAAATGTTTAAACTTATTATAAATAAACTTAAACTCTAATAGAGCTGGTACTTCTTGCTTAACTCTCTTTGTAAGAGTTACAGAGTTTTTTTAATATGTTTTGTGAATATTGTTAGAGGTCGGACATTTGTGCGGTTATAATAATTGAGATGAATCAGTTTCGGAAACAGTCTGTTGAATACAACAAGAAAAGAATCAAACTTTAGAATAAGGTACGAATTAATATTAATGCTTTATTATAATTTATGTATTAATCGTTTTATAGAATTAAAATAATCTTGATTTTTGTAAATTTAAAATATGAAAAAATTTTATAATTATTCTGTTACGGTCAGAATTAGATATTGACTCGATTTCCCAAACATATATACATTTACTACTATAATGTTCATAGTCGAAACAAAATATCCATAACTCATTTGTTTAATTTCACATTTCTCTCTGACAACCTCATTGTCATGGAAAAAATCGTAATAAAATCAAAAAGATTAGATGTCTACAAATGGTCGATCTGAATCTTATCAATTGGCAATTGCTCTCTGCGCTTACCAACCGTTGATTAGAAAGGAAGGTTACCACCAACTCGGTTGATGGCTGGATATAAATATGAGTTGCTTAATGTGTAAATTGGTCGGTTTTATTGAATGGCGAGCACTGAGCAGTCTAATCTAATTTAAAAAATTGGTTCTGGTAATGGTATATCTAAAGATGCCAAGAAACATAAGCTGTGTTGAATATTAACGGGAAGGCTCTATCTGATACAAGAATGTTGTCTTAGATGATTTTCTTTCTTTTTATAATTAATTTTACGTAAATAAGTACAAAATTGTCTCTTGAGCAATGTTATGAATACCGTAATAATATTAATATCGAATTTAGTTTTAGTATGATATTATATTGGTACTAGTCAATACTGGGTATTGTTTCAGATAATTTTTTAAATTTATGAAATAGTCCATATATGTTTTAAAATTATAAAATAATCCTTCAATATGTATGTATACTTTATAATTTTACATCAACCTTCTCTTTAAAAATCATAATAATAGAAATTTAAAATAACATAACTTTATTTATTTTTATTAACAATATTTTTCACATATAGTAGAAATGGAGAAGCATATTTTGTTATTACTGTTAAGATGCCCATAAATTTCAGTATGTTTAATACTTTTTATCAAAAAATTAATATTATTGAACAATAATTAAATAACACTTATGTTAAACTAATTAATATTATAATTACACATAATGGGCCTCTTTTTCTAGTGATAGAAAAATTTTAGATATTTTATAATTTAAATTTAAGAATTATTAAAATACTTAAAAATCCTTCCAAAAGGCACTATGTGAATATTAATATTATTTTTCGTCTTCTTTCTAAAGAAAATCGATATATTTTAATTTTTAATTTCTTATCAAATTTTAATTTTAATTTTAATGTTTTATATTGTTTTTAATTAGTTTTTTAGCGTCATAATTTTAATTAAAATGTTATTAACTTAAATTTATATTATATTTTTTGATCAAAGGTCCATAAACAAATCTATTAATTATAGTTAAAAATTCACTAACTTAAATTTATGTGATAATTTATTTTAATCTAAAGATTTATCTCCTGTCTGTGTCACAACTAAAATAACGCTCTAACCCTTATGTGCTTCCATCTAAGAGTAATAAAGCACAGTTAAAGGGAGCAATTTGATGTATATTTATTGTAAAAAAATACAATAAAGAGACAAAAATTAAAAATAATAATATATATAAATTAAATAAAATGATACTTATAATATGAAGGTTTTTTATTTAAAAATATGTAATATTAATAATATTTTTAAACTTTGAATACAATTTTCTTACTTTCAAAATATACAACACGTTTTTTTGAAACTTTTGTTGAACCCCTAACTAAAAAAAATGTTAGATTTAAAATTGATATTTGATTAGCTTTTTGTGGTTTTTTTTTGGGTTGCCTACGAGATTTCCTAGGCGAGTCTTGAATATAGGAAGGTACCTTTAAGTCATCTACACTCAGACTAATTCCCGCTCGAGTCGAGTAGATTCCTTGCGGGAGGTAAAGCTCTGACCCCAAATTTTAAACGGCTGCAAACATGAGGGAGAGTTTGAATCCACAACCTCACTTAAGCCAAGAGAGCCCCTTACCAACTCACTTGCTCCCTGGGGTTAAGCTTTTCGTGGTTTTAATAAATGAGTAGATAAAACAATATTCGAATACAAAGTGCAAAGAGTCTTAGTTTTACACTTAGCATCGAATTCTAAACCTTTTTTTTTTGGGATAAGGAAAGAGGGGGGCAACCCCGAAGGAATAATAGAAAATCAGATCTCATTTATTATCGTATCCCTGCTACATGCACTATCAATAGAGTCCTCTCATAAGATGCGTCGCAAGAAAGGAGAAGGATCCACCAAACATGTAGGACCTTAATCTTGGCTCTCGGTATTCTTAGCTGGATAATCCATGGCCTTATTCTGTTCTCTCAGGATATGCCCAACTTGAACCTTCCAAGTTCTGTTCAACAGCTCCTTATACCATTGGACAATGTTCCGGACCCGACCTAACCCCTTTTTCGTTCCCTTAATCAGTCTGACTACCTTCTCCAAATCCAGCTTCAAAATAAGACGTCTATAACCCTTCCTCCATACAAATTGAAGACCATGCAAGACTTCCCAAATTTCTGCTTCCAAGACTGAGTACTCCTTAATCTTGAGAGAGAAACCGCCCAACCAGCTACCTCTTTTATCTCATAAAAGGCCCCCATATTTACCCACACTACTATTGTGATTGATACTACCATCTGTGTTCAATTTATTCTACCCAATTAGAAGTTTGATCCACCTTACATTTCTAGTTACATACCTTCCAAAACTAGTGGTAGGAGTCAAAGCTTTTTGTAAAAGCATCATTAATTTTTTTAGTCTGTTTTGCAATCCAGCGTCTCTTGTCATCACGGTCTCGCCAATTATGCAAGTAGACCTATTCATTTCACCACTTCCATATCTACCATATGATAATAGCAAACCTCGTACCTCGTTACCCGCTGCTTGGTAATGTTGTCGACTGCAACTAAATATAAAAGAAATCACTTCTATTAAAACAAATTAATGTAGTAGCAGTAAGCGGATATCGTTCCCACGAGGAATTTTACGATTATGGAATTACGAATTCAAACGGCACAAATGCCGAAAATAAGAAAAGGGGGTTGTTCACTCATGGCAATAACAATAAAAATCACAAGGAAAAATCGCAAATCAAAATAATAATTAAATCTGAAAATTCAAGAGTAAAAATATCTTGGTTTCAGGTCACTGATGTTATCGTGCTATTATAGATCCTCGACATAAAATTGCAACTATTAACAAACATTCATTGGTTGCAATTTCTCTTAAGTGTAATGACTAGGAATATGTATCCTAGCAATCTTATTAAACAATAATCTAGATACGATCTTAGGTAAAATTGAATAATAGCATTAAAAATCAAGAACCAATGACAAGTGAAAGACATGTACGACATGCAATCAATCA